>RJWT010016572.1:0-19777 GCA_004365215.1 Cuniculus paca | reverse complement strand
CATTATAGAAGAGTAAATAACTCAGAGGTAATTTTGCGTGTGTGTGTACTTCAATGTGTCTAATTCTACAGTTTTCTGGACTTCCTTCTGACTTGTTAATACAGCAAGATCAGAAAAACACCTTTAATGGCAACTTTCTAAGTTCCCCTGAAGTGCATGTTAGAAAGAAGTATTTCAATTTTTACTGTCCTCCTTTGTCTCTCTTGTACTTCACCCCCTGTCCAAATCTCTCTCGGTCAAAGTTTCTTCTCTTGCTTTGTACGTTTTAGTCCCTCTTCCTATATTCTAATATTTCTCATGTCAAGAATTCTAGAAATTTGATCACTTAATGACCAAAAATCAGGTGGTAGCTTTATTAATAAGGAGACTTATCACTGAAGTCAAATACCTCTGAAAAGTCATCTTCAACCAGGATTCAAGTCCTTACTTCATATGTGCACAGAGATGCTTTGATGAGAAGAAATCTCATCTTGTTTGCAATGAATACTTCTGGAGTGAGACAATGATTTCTCTTGGAAATCATTTTGGTAAGGGCATTTAGGGCAAGGACTAGTCACAGTAAACACAAGTTGCTCTGAGAAAGGTCACTTGATTGTCTGATCTGTCAGTGCCAGTGCAGGTGCACAGGGTATTGTAAAGTTAGTTTGCCAGTACTTTCATGGGTCCTTGAGGCTGGAAATCACCTATCCAATCTGTGTTCCTGAGATGGCTCCACAGTAATCCCTGCTGTACATAGGACCTCGAGTTATCTGTTTTCATCCCTGTGCTTGACTTGATTTCTGATTAACTGAAAGATTTGCCCACTATACAGCCCTATACAAATTTCCTTCCCTGTGGTTCAGCACTTGTCTTGGTTACTTTTTGTTTGTTGTTGAGACAAAATACCTGATGCCTGAAGTGAAGGAAGGAGAGGTTTATTTCTTACAGCTTGGGGTTTCAGTCCATACTTAGCTGGTTCCAAGACAGGGAGGCATGGCTGAGGGCCAGCTGTTCATGGAGGCTGCAAGCAGCAAGAGCAAATGGTGTGCAAAAGGGAAAAACATGCCCCCATTCTGACCTTACACTGTACATCGGCTCCACCCCTGGGTGGGTGCAGATCTCACACCACCAATCCCAACACTACACAATGAATCAATCATAAATGTTAGATTCGGCCACTTCCATGACTATGTGAGGCTTGGGGCACTACCTATATATGAACCATAACAGCACTCCTCCAGGAAATGCAAATTATAATTCCCAGAGAATTGCTCATTATGATACTCATCCTATCATAGGGAAAAGCTTTGGCCCAGTGGGCTGTGCCCTCCTCACCAAGATACAAAATTCCTGGACAAACACTGAAGTTTGTCCACAGCACTCACCCCTTGCAATTCCATTCATGCATTTTAATTACTGTGCACAGTGATTTGTGCTTTTAGAAATCAGCCAGATTTCACTTACCCCAGAATGAGTAACCTGTGAAAATTTTAGGAAAAGAAAGTCCTTCTGATGCTTGAGGACTTGGGTCCCTGTTCTGTGTTGTTCTGTGCACTCCTTAGGCATTGTATCCAAATAGCTCAAGTGATGGCTGCAAGCCTTGGCTTTCAGGGAAGATAAGTTATGTCTGTAGTGGCATATTTTCCCACATGAGATCCTTGATTCAAACACCTCAGAAGCAAAGAAGCCCATTATTTTAGAAATAGCCACTCAATCATAAGAGGTTCTTTACCATCCTCTGCTGATATAGGACCCCAGATCCATATCACTTGAACTTGAAAGTGTTTGATACTTGTGAGTTTGCTGTAAAGGGATGAATCATGAAAATGGTAATCAGTTTTGGATAGTGTGGTCAGCTTAGTGGCCCCTTGTACTTCTCAAACATTTTGGACTCAGGTTACCACTGTTTGTGCCCATTGCAGTGTATAACAGTCACTTTCTTGGTACCCATTTGGCGCCTCAGAGCTGTAGTAATATTCTTTATATTTTACCTCTTTTTCTGCTACACTCAGTAACTGGTTCTTATATTGTATAGTTCCATGAACTTAGACTATTGCAAAAGAAGTGTTGCAATCAGGAGAGAGTTAATGTTTTGGATTTTATGATATGACATGACCCCTTTCTGGACTGCTAGTTCAGCCCTCTGAGCAAAGATTATGAAAGACAAAGGCTGGGCCTCTAACAAATAGTCCAGTGCCATTATAGCATAAACTACCAATCATTCTCCTTGCAATACATAAGTATTTCCTATCCAAAAAGTCCAGTCTCTGGATATTCCTGAGAGCGATCTGTGAGTTCTTCTCAGTCTTACAATACCCACCCCCAACTTCTACCCTATCATGCATGATGTGCTTCTGTTTCCCTGGGGAGTAACCTGACTGGGATAAGAAACTTTAAAGTCTGAAGAATATGAGATGAGTTGGCAATAAAAAGTATTGAATTCTGAAGAAGGATACCGGTGGCCTCTCCTATGCATTAAGGTTTTAACTGAATGAGGTTCTGAAATGGTGAGTTTTTGTCCAAAAGTCAGATTGACAGCTTCCTATATCACAGTGCAGTCATTGAAAGTGGCACCAGATGAAGGCAAGATCACATGCCTGCAAGGAGATTCCTATGGATGTGTCCTTTCTGCATGGATAAGAAGAAATGGGCTCAGTTATGCCTGGCAAACACAGACTGAGTGCAGACTTCTTTGAGCAGTTTGAATGAGTTCCCTTTCTCAACTTCCCAGACGATGAACTCTGTATCCTTGCCTTTTGTGACTTCATGAATGGTAACATGAGTATTTCGATGCCAGTAAAATCCTGTTGCCTGGAGGAACTTTCTTTCTTGACCTTGAGAGGTTAGGATTCAGAGAGCCTGGATGGTTTGTTTTCATTTCATGGCCAACTGATGATCTCCCTGTGTTAAAAGAAGTCAAATAACTGATCCATTTTCAGCAAATTTGAAACTTTCTCTCTGGCACCTTACATCCTGCTCTCCAGAGTAAATGTAGAAGGTGTTATGATCAATGTTTGCACTCCTCTCATGTTGCAACTGCCACAAAGTAGGTCATCTACACATCCTAGCATGCTGTGATTCTCCGTGGATATGTTAGAAGCTTTCAGAACAGAAGCTAGAACCCCTCAAGATATTAGAGGGAATTATCTGCACCTGAGGAATAGCCTAGTTTAGGAGAGCTCTTCCTGTATGTCTGTGACAGGATCTTCTCATTGTGTTGTGAAACAGGCTGCCTGGCTGATGCAAGGCACACGTGGAAAAATAAAAAATTAAAAAACTTCCATTAAGTCTGTGTGAGCAGGGCACACAGCACTTGCTGGATTGAGTCCCATCAGCATATGAGGATCTCACAACATTGGGAGAATAGATGCAACAGCATAAATTAGAGCAAGTTAAGCCTATGACGGCCTGCATTTCTTGGTCCCAGTGATTTGTATTAGCAAAGGGGTGGTCTTCCAGGAAGACTGATATCCAGTTAAGTTTCCATAACCTAAGACCCATTTAAGTGTCCTTGAAAGTCTTGTATTGCTTCCTGGGGCAGGGATTTTGGTGAATTCTAATCAGAATGGCCCCTGGCTTTGATTTGCTGACACCAGTGATAATCCTGTGATGGAAGTATTTTTTGACTCGTGTCTCTAGAATTTTGTGCCAATGAAGGTAGGTCACTTATTTCTTGCCTTATTGTTTTATGGTACCTTGTTGTATTCTTTTCACCTCTGCAGTAACCGGTGAAGTAAGTTGCCCTTGCTTTTCATGTTGTTGAAATCAAAAGCCATGGTGGTTTCAAATATGCTAAAGGACAACATTGAAGTCATACAGATCTAGATGGAACCATGTCCTGTTATGTAGGGAAATGGATCTCAATTATCGTGGGTAGCCTCACAGCTTTCCTCTGATTCTGGTTTTCAGTCCACATGCCCTTTGATCATTCTATCTATTGTTCCCTCATCAGGCACCTCTGTTTTAAAGCAGGGCCATTCAATTTCATAATGAAAGCTCAGGGCTTTTTTTATTTTAAAGTGAATAAAACAGAACAGAACAGAACAGAACAAAGCAGAAGAGAACAGAACAATGTAAGCAACACAGAACTTCAAAACAAGACAACAGGAAATCAACAGTGGCTACCCTATTGTCTGTTTTTGTCTTTGAAGAGTTGTCATATCTTCACACAATAAATCTAAACAAAACAAAATAATATAAAAGCAATCAATACAAAAGAATGAAAGTGATTGAGATGGAATCTCTGTGTTGTTTTAATTTGCTAAACATTTTTTCATGTATTTATTTGTCATTTGTAGTTTTTCAGCTGAGAAGTGTGTGTCCATCTCAGATGCCCATTTTTGCATTGTGTCTTTGCATTTGTGGGGCCTAATGTTTTTTAGTTCTTTATATATTCTAGATATAAGTCCTTGGTGTCAGGGACAACTGACTAAGATTTTTTTCCCAATACATGGGTTTTCTTTTCTCTCTGTTGGGCACTTTTGTTTGACATGCACAGACTTCTTAATAAGACGAGATCCCAGTTGTTGATTCTGTGTAGTATTTCCCATGCAATTTGATTTTTGTTGAAGAATTCTCTGGTTACTCCTATGTCTTCAAGATTTTTACCTACTTTGTCTTCCAGCAGATTTAGTGTTTCTTTTTTATATTTAGATCTTTGATTTTTTTTGACTTTCATTTAGTGCATGGTGATAGCATGGGTCTAATTTTAGTTTTCAGTGTATGGAAAGCCAGTTTTTCCAGCACCACTTGATGGAGAGTTTATCTTTCTTCCAGTGAATATGTCTGGCCCCTTTGTCAAATATAAGCAGGCTAAGTATGTCTATCATTGTGGTTGTATCTTCTCATCTATTCCACTGATTTTCAACTTTGTTTTTCTTTCAGTACTATGCTGATTTTATAACAGTAGCTTTGGTATTATAATTTGAATTCAGGGATTGTGACACCTGCTGCCTTGCCTTTCTTGCCCAGAATTGTCTTTGCTATTCTAGGTCTCTTCTGCTTCCAGATGAATTTTAGGAATGATTTCTCTACATGCATGAGGTATGCAAATGGTATTTTGATTAGAATTCCATTAAATCTGTATAACAATTTTGGGAGAATGGCCATTTTCATGTTTGCTCTCCTATTCATTAACAAGGAATGTGTTCATTTTCTGGGATCCTTTTAGATTTCTTTTTTCAGAGTATTGTAAATTTCACTGAATAGAGCTTTTACTTCCTTTGTTAGATTGACTCAGAAGTATTTCATTTGTTTAATCTATTGTGAAGGGTGTGCTTTCTCTTATTTCTCTCTCAGTGAGTTTGTTGTTTGTGCACAGGAATGCTATTGATTTTTGAGTGTTGACTTTGTATCAGGCAATATTACTGAATTTGGTTATTACTTCTAGGAGTCAATAAATTGAGTTTTGAGGGTTTTCTATGTAGAGTATCATATCATCTGCAAATAATGATCATTTAACTTCTCCCTTTCCTATTCTTATTGCTTTTATTTCTCTCTCTTCTCTAAATGCTCTGGCTAATGTTCCAGCACTGTATTGAATAGGAATGGTGATAGTGGACATCCTGGTCTTGTTCTGGATTTTAAAGTGAAAGCTTTCAGTTTTTGACCATTTAATGTGATGCTGGCTATTGGTTGGTCATAGATGGCTTTTATCAGATTGAAGAAAGAGCATCAATTCTGAATTTCCATAGGTTTCTTATAACGAATATGTATTGGAGTTTATCAAAGCTTTTTCTTCATGTATTGAAATGATCATGTGATTCTTATCTTTGGCTCCATTGATATGATGTATTACACTGATTCATTTGGTTACATTGGACCATCCCTGCATTCCTCAGGTGAATCCTACTTGACCATGGTGCATAATTTTATTGATGACCTGCTGCATTATGATTGCCAGTATTTTACTAAGTGTTAGTATTTTTTGGTTTTTTTTGCAGCATCAGGGATTGAACTCAGGTCCTTTCACTTAACAGGCAGATGTTTATGCCACTGAGCTAAATTCCCAGATCTTGTCTTTCTGAGACAGGGTCTCACCATGCAGTTCAGGCTGGTCTCGAATTCACAATGATCCTCCTGTCTCAGCCTTGCAAATGCTGGGGTTAAAGACATGTGCCACTATGCCCGGCTCTTACTGAGGATTTTAGAATCAATGTTCATGAGGGAAATTGAACTGCTGTTCTCTTTTTTGGTTGGGTCTTTCTCTGGTTTTGGTATTAGGGTATTACTTGTTTCCACCAATGTGCTAAGGATAATTGCTTCCCTTTCAATTTCATTGTACAGTCTTATGGTTAATACACTGTGTCAACTTGAGAAGTTCAGAAGTTTAACTGAGAGACTCAGCAGGGAGCCAGGGTTCTTATTTTGTAAATATCCTCATGCTGTGCAAAGGAGGGCAAGGACATTTTGTGAGTGTTACACCCACTCTGAAGGTTTTGGGGGAGGGTGGCCTGTGTAGAATTTAAGAGTAGTGAAGAGGCTTGTGGGTTTTTTTGCTCTTTTGCTCTGGCTGCTGTCTTGAAGTGTTGCCTCAGTGCCAGGCCACCCTGCTTTGGAGCCAGCTGATTATGGACTGAAACCACCAAGAGCTGTAAGCTAAATAAAGCATCCTTTCCTTGCTTCACTTTGGTGTCAGGTGTTTGTCTCAGCAATGACAAAAAAGTAACCAAGGCATACAGTTTGAGGAGAGTTGGCATTAAGTCTTCCCTAAATTTCTTATAGAATTCAGCTGGGCATACATCAGCACCTGGGATTTTCTTTGTTGGTAAGGTTCTAATTACATTTTAAACTTCATTAATTAAAAATGGGTTATTAAGCAGTTTTACCTCTGCTTGATTCAGCTTTAATCATTTGTATGTTTCTAGGAATCTGTCCATTTCTTCTCTGTTAACAAACCTATGAGAGAAAAGTTTTCAAGTAGGCTTCGATGATCTTTTGTATTTCCACTGGGTCTGTAGTGATTTCTCCATTTTCTTTCCTTATTGCATGAATTTGAGTTTTTTCTTTTCTTTGTTTAATAAGGTAAGTGGCTTACTGATTTTATTTATTCTTTCTAAAAACCAACTCACTGATTCATTAATTCTTCATATTGTTTTCTTTGTCTCTATTGCATTAATTTCTGCTCTGATCTTTCTAATTTCCTCCCTTCTTCTGGCTTTGAGCTTGATTTGCTTTTTTTTTTTTTGTGAATGTTCAAGGTGTAGTGTCAGGTTCTTTATTTGTGTTCATTCTGTTTTCCTGATGTGGGAATTCACCACAATAAATTTCCCTCTGAGGACTGCTTTCACTGCATCCTACAGGTTCTGTTAAGTTGTATTTGTATTTTCATTTGCTTGTAGTATTGTATAATTTCTTCTTTAAATTCCTCTGGAACCCATAGATTGTTTCAGAATGTATTATTAAACTTCCATGTGTTTATGGAGTTTTTGCACTTTCTTTCATCATTAATTTGCAGTTTCATGGCACTATAATCAGATCATATGCATGGGATAATTTTGATTCTTTTGCATTTACTTAAGCATGTTGTATGGTCTAGTGTATGGGCTATTTTACAGAATGTTCCAGGTGGAGCTGAGAAGAATGTATATTCTGATGTTGTGGGGTGGAATACTCTGTACACGCCTACCAGATCCATTTGTTCACAAGTTTGATTCTGTTCTGTTATTTCTTTGCTGCTTTTCTGTCTAGTTGGCCTGTGTCTTTGTGTCAAAGGAGTGTTAAGATCTCCCACTACAGTGTTATTGCTTAGTTGATTTTTGATTTCTATTAATATTTGTTTTGTATAGCTGGGTGCTCCCATATTTGGTGCATCTATATTTAAGATTGCTATTTATTCCTCATGGTGTTTTCCCCTAACTGGTGTGTAGTAACCTTTTCTATCTCTTTTGACCATTCTTGGTTTGAAGTTCACATTGTCTGCATCAGAATAGCCACCCCTGCCTTTTTTGGTGTTCCTGTTGCATGAAGTATAATTTTCCATCCTTTGACTTTCAGCCCATGAATTTCCTTTTGGGTTTCATGGGTTTCTTGTAGACAGCATATGATTAAATGTTGTTTCTTGGCTCATCCTGCCAGTCTGTTTCTTTTAATTGGTGAATTGAGGCCATTTACACTAATAGTTATAACTGATATATATTGGCTTATATTTATCATGTTCTCTTTCTGCTGTTGGTTCTTTATTTCACCTGTTTCATTTTTTGCCATACTTGGTGGTTTTGTTTTTCCTCCTAGCATTCTTGAAGTTGAAATTATTTTTATGTCTATCCATAATATGTTTCAATATTCTTTGCCAGGTTGGTTTGGTGATCATGAAATTCTTCAGCTGTTCTTTGTAATGAAAGTGTCTTATTTCTCCATAAATTTTGAAGGCTAGTTTTTCAGGCTACATCATTCTGGGTTGGAAATCATTTTCCTTTATAATTATAAAGGAAATTTTAGGCAATACTTCACTCCATGCTCTTCTTGACTTCATTGTTTGCCTTGACAAGTCTGTTGTGACTCTTCGGAGCTTTCCTGGATAGGTGATTTGTTTCTTTTCTCTAACAGCTTATAATATTCTGATGGTATGTTGAATTTCAGAATGTTGATTATTATATGTCCGGGTGTTGATTTATTTTGGTTATGGCTAACCGGAGTTCTATAGGCTTCATTTATTTGTATGTCAGTTTCCCTTCCCATTTTTGGCTGTTATTTCTGTCAATAATGTTTTTGTATCCTTTGCGTTGTTTCTTTTTTCATTTACACCTATCAATCTTATACCATTTTCCTTTGCATCATCATGCAACTGTTGAATTGTTATTTCCTGATTACTTGTTCTTTTCCAAAGATCTTTCCTCTCTTGTTCACTAGCTGCAATCTTGACTCCAGGGTTTGCAAGTCTATCCTCACATTTGTTGAGGCAGTTTTGCCAGCTTTCAATGGAATTTTTGATTTCTTGGATATCTCTGAGATTTTTTCATGCATTCTAATTCTTTCCTGTATTGTTCATTCCAGGTTTTCATTGTTTTGCCTTGCTCTTCTGTTTTTTAACCATGTCTTCTTTAGATGAGTTCAGCATTTCTTTCATTATGTTTACCATTTCTTGTTTCACCTGGGAGATTATTTGTGATCTGAGTTCCTTTACAGCTTCATGGAGTCATTTCTTTACTTCAGTTGCTATCATTTCGGAAGTTTCAGGTCTGTGGCTTACACTTTCTTCTATACCCATGTCTCTTAGGCTTGTTTGGGATGGGCTGGATGTGTGAGATTGCATTTTGCTCTTTCATTTTTTAATTTTTCTGTATTCCCAACACACACAAATGCAAAGTCTCAGTTGTTTCCTTGGTTAGGTATGGCTGTCTGTACTGTGTAGAGTTTCTCCAGTTGAGAGGTGATTGCATTTACTCAATAAGGCTGGCCTTATTGAGTCTCTCGTTGCATTCAAAGTCTGCCCAAAAGGGTGGAGTATGCCAGGCGGATTTACAGCACACCCCACTTGGCATACTTAGACTCCTGGGCTGCTTGAGGTTACTGGGTGGGGCCCTACCAGGTTTTCAGTGGTGCACCAAGGCTGAATGTTTTGGTTGAGTATGTTGTTGAGCCCTTCAGCTCACATCAACTGGCCCACTGAAGCTACCCTGCTGCTCGAGGTCTCTATGCCTGGACCAACCTGGATATCAGCGATGTTCCAAAGGCCCAGCTGCTTGGGGTCAATTCAGAGGGCCCAGCAAAGCCCTGGTGACATTCCAAAGGCCCCCAGCTGTTTGGGGTTGCTTGGTGGGACCTTACCATGTTCCAAGCCAGGTACTGAGGCTGCACGGCTAGGTGGAGCTTGATGTGTGAGAAATCTCAGCTTTTTAGTTGTCCATACTACTCTGTATTCCACAGTAGAAATTTTCATAATAGGATTTTTTAGTATATTCTGATGCTGTATATTTTGTTAGTCCCTCTCTCATGTGTGAGATTTGCAGTTTTGTCATATCCATCATTTTGTATGTCTTGAGTATGAACCTTCTACAATAAACTTGCCTGCTGCTACTTTAACATTAATGAGCCGTTGGTTCTCATTTTCCCATTTCTTCATTTGTAAATGTGACTGTTTGTCAACAGACCTCTAAGAATCAGGTATCAGGGATCTTCTGTTATTCCACCTGGAAGAACTGTAAAGAGTATGTGAGCACTTTAATTGCAGTTCAAGAATATGCCTTCCACAAGAAAACCATTACACACTGCAATAACCTGACTCCAATCGGAATCAAAATGTGTACTTATGAATTATGAAATATCTTTAATTTGCTTTTTCCTGTAAGATCTTGAGCTTTGCAGGAATTTGCCAAGTTGGACACATGCTGGGACTGTCCCTCACAGTCACACTTCATGCTCAGTTTTAAGTGGAAAGTGACCCAGTTCTGTTGCACAAACAGCTAGCCCTAATCCTCTCAGCCTTGTGCTTTCCTTCTAAAACACCAGCCAGACCACCAACTAGCTCTGGCATCTTTTATTCAGTGTCCTCAGCTGAGACCAGGGGACCTCAGATGCACACACTTCAATAAGCTCACTCACAGTCAATCACATATGGTTCTCACACCCATAAGCTTCAGTCCCATTGTTCCACTAATGCACACATTGGCACACCTCTCCTTTTCAGATTGCATTCTCCAGCTGAGGGATTCCTAATCCTCTCTGCATGAACCTCTCTGGCAATTGCAACACTCCCTATTCACAGTGGGTCCCTCCCACTTTGGAACTCTCCTCACACCTCATGAACTCACATGCATTTCCTGCTTATGGTGTTTGTTTGAGTAGACTCTACTTGAGTCTGGATATGCAGTACTTCTACTTGCTGGAGATTTTGTAGCAGGACTGCTCATCATATTGTGGGAGAGAAACTGGAGAAACCCCTCACCTATGTTCAAACTCTTTTTAACAGCTTTCATCTGACTTAGTCCAATCAGAAGGAGACTCTGTCATGGCAGGTCACTTTCACATCCCTAGCCCAGCGAAATGCCAGTTGTCCTTTCAGGCTACTCCCACTCTGCAATGCTGCTCCAATCTGATATTTAGTGCGTTGAGGTTATCAGGTACTCTTTGGGAGGAGATCAAGCTCCACTTCAATCCTTACAAGAAGTGATTTCCCTCATGGCTCCACTGACACTACTGTGGTCCATTTAAGTAATGCTCTTGAGTGTTCAGGACCATCTCCATTTTCCCTTTGCCTTTGTGAAGAAGGGCAACTCCCTAGGCTGTCAGGGAGAACGTTTGCTCTCCATGATGGGCTCTACTTGCTGGTACCAGAGGAGAGTTATCCCCAGCTTGCAAGTTGCAGTGCAGTGGGCTAAATGAGGCTACAAACCTGTGGTCTCCATGCCTTTAGTGGCTTCCTGGAAACATTTGGTGATTTCCAAGTCCCTGGAGAGGCCAGGAGGATTTCAGAATGACTCGCTAATGGTGCACTTTCCAAGACACGAGAAATGCTCAGAATGGGGCTTGACTCTGAACCAAGGAGAGGCCCCCTTTTAAACAATATGTAGCCACAAGCTAGTATGCATACGGAGGGTAAACAAACATGGTGGTGTTGAAGAGAAAACACAACTGTGCGGCTCAGAAGGTTGTAATGTTGTGAAAGTTGTAGAAAACAAACGTGTTAACCTTTGTCAACATTCTTGGTTGTGGTATGGACTATTTAGCTTCTATAGGAGGTGTCTCAAGAGAAAACTTCATGAAGCGTCTGCCTTACTAGTGGGAAAACAATGTACTGTGGTCTGAGAGCACCAGTCCTCAACTGTGAGGGAGGGTGTGTCGTAGGTGTTGCTCTCTTGGCATTGGGAGTATTTTAGAAAGGAAGGGAAAGGTTAGGAATGTCTCTGAGTTCTATTTTAGTATGAATAAATTCTCAAAACTTTGGCTAAACAGGCAAAAGAGCACAATAGCACAACTAACTTCCCATGGCATAAGCTGCATACAAGCTGGGTCTGCCACCACACCTGATGCACACAAAGGCTCTTGGTCTTTTGGGCAATATACAGTTTGGTCACATCTTCCTTGATCCTACAGGATATTAATCTTGGTTGGAAACATATAGCCCATAGTCTTATGGAATATATTTCCCATACTACACAGAATGAATCTGAAGGATTTTGAGAGAGTCACCTGTGGGCCAGATTCAGGGCCGAGCCCCAAGTGTTGCACAGAAGCAAGCAGGTCATAACTCAGCAGGCCATGGGTCTTGTGTGAGAGTTGTTCAGCATTATCATGATCATTCCTCTAGGATTATTGACTTGTATATGCCCGAGGAGAGTTCAGTTCCACTGTTGAGAACTTCAATGGAGGCTTGTTGTGAGCAAAGCTTTGAGGTATTAGGGGCTTCATCAAAGACAACTTAGAAGCATGTCATGAGTTTAGTCACTGCGAATGTCACATTTCATTGTGGGGCCACCTCTGTCCCAGACATTGCATATTGAAATTCACATTGCAGCCACAACCAACCATTAAAAAAAACCCAAAGGAGCATCGAAGCCCCTTGTGTCCAAACACCTCCATAGGAAGCTGAACAGTTTGAAGGATCTTTCAATGACAAGCTGTTTTCATGGGTCTTGGTTCATCGATGTTCTGAAAAGCTTGGCTTAAGTGGACTCACCAAAAATTTCTGCCACACTCCAGGTGCATGCACTGGAAGGTAGGTCAAATTTCTCCACTGAACCAACCTGGAAGCACTTATGTATTCAGGTCATATACTGGATCCACGAGTTTCAAGGGGCTTTCACTGGATTAGGTCACCCTAATGACAGTGATTCAACCCCCATCCATGGTAATAATGAGTGAAAGTTTTCATGACTTGACCATCCGGGGAACTTAAGAAAACAGAAACTTGTAGCATGATGATTTCAATTCTTCTGGGAAAATACCCAGAAGGTAATAGCTGAATTACATGGGACTTACAATCCTAGTTTTTTGAAGAATTTCAAATGATAGCCATAGTGGTTGTAGAAGTCTTCACTTCTACCAACACAGGAAAAGGATTCCTTTACTCCCACAGCACTACTGGCATTTATCATTGATTGGTTTCCTGTGGACAGTCATTCTTTCTGGAGTAAGATGAAATCTAAATGTTGTTCTAATCACCATTTCATAAGTGTCTAGTGATATTTAACATTTCTTAGTGTATTTGTTGGCAATTGGGTTTCTTTGTCTGAGAAGTATGTGCTCATTTCAGGTCCCCAATATTGGATTGAGTCTTTGCATTTGTGGGGCCTGATGATTTCCAACTCTTTATACATTCTAGATACAAGTCCATTGTCTGAGGGAGAGTTGGTTAAGCTTTTTCACATACTGTGTTTTCAGTGTGAAAAATTTTTAAAAGATGAGTTCCTGTGTGTTGAATTTTTCAACAATTTCCTATGCAATGTGGGTTTTGCTGTTTATCTCTTTGCATACCCATATGTCCTCACACTTTTCCCCTACATTTCCTTCAGTACATTTAGTGGTTTTGTTTTAATACTTACATCACTGAACCTTTTTGATTTTTGATTAGTGCATGATGACAGACATGGCCCAAATTTTGTCTTTGGCATATGGAAAGCCAATTTTACCACTACCTTTTATTAAAGAGGCTATCTTTCTTCCTGTGAACATTTTTCACAACTTTGTCAAAGATAACATGACTGAACTTCTTTTCAGTTGCATATGTATTTTTTCAGGTGTTCCACCGATGCTCAGGTATGTTTTCCTGGCAGCACTGTACTGAGTTTACCAAAGTAGATTTGCGGCATAATTTGAGGGATTGTGATGACTCCTGCCTTGCCTTGCTGCCCAGCATTGCTTTGCTTTTTAAGGTCTCATCTCTTTGCAAATGAATTTTAGTAATTTTTTAGAGGTATATGACCAATGGTAATGTTAGATTGACTGTGATCACATAAAATCTATATAACAGTTTTCTGAGTATTCCCATTTTCCCAAACTTCATTCTTTCTGTCCATAAGTAAGTGATATATTTTCATTTTCTGATATGCTTTTCCATCTCCTTTCTTAATGTACAGATCTTCTCATTCAAGGTGAAGGTCTTATCTTTCTTTTCCAGCTTGATTCATACATTTCTTGGATGTTCTTGAGAATAGCATTTTTTCCCATAAATTCTCAGTCTAAGTGAGTTTGTTTAGTTTGTGTAAAAGAAAGTCACTGGTTTTTGAGTGTTGACTCTTTATCCAGCTACACTGCTATGATGGGAGTCAGTGTTGTGCTTTCATGGGAGGATTTTGCATTAGGGACTTCTTGATATGTCTTTCTTGTCAATGATAGAGGGCAGGACAACAGAGTATTGATGAGGACTTGCTACCCTAGGTTTGGTAAGACACTCTGAACTGTGCTGCACTCTCCCCACAATTTGCTCTGTTGACTAACTAATTGACCCTAGCATTGAATCTTATTAGAACACACTACTCTCATTATATTTTATGGAATTTTTTAGTAGAAGTTTCTCATCAAGTGAGAGTTTTCCCACTAAATCTGCGTAGGCTTTCCAATATCAAATAATATAATACCTTCTTAAAAGTAGTGTTTTCCAATGTCATACACTCTGGTTGGTGGGACTGGAGTTAAAATTATCTTTCATTAGGAAATGCTCCCCAACTGGAATCAACACTTTTTTCCAAGGGCCATTAGCTTTCATATTATTTCCCAAACAAACTTAAAGTGAAACAACATGTAGAATTTGGGCTACATTTCAGCCATATTTGTGAAGAGATTTTTGAAAAAGAGCTAAGTGTATGTCCCACCTTAGGAGAGAATTCTTAAAATGAGTCAAACATCCCTGAACATTGGTATCAAATTAATTGCAGATTCTTCAAAATGCATACCTAGCTTTCTGAGGTATCTAATACCTATGTGATTATTTAAATCATTGATTAGTGTCTTAGTTATATTTGTCTCTTTGCAGAGAAAATATACCTGGCACAAAAACTTTAATGAGGAAAAGTGCATTTGGTTAAGAGTCTGTAGAATTTTCAGTCCTTCACAGACTGACTACATGGCAGGGAGACCTGGTAAAGTATTGTCAGTGATGGGAATAATTCATGGTGCTTACAGGATAGCAACAACACCAAGGCAGGGATAATAAAGACACTTCTGTCTTCTCTAGTGTGTGAAGCTGGCTTCACTAAAGCAAGTGTAGCACTGACACCCTTACCCTAGCTACAATTATGTCTAGTGAAGATTGAATGGAATTACTAATGAGAAACATATACACCTCATATCCCACATTCCAGACTGAATCAAGACTGAAATAGACCCATAACTGTAGAAGTCAATGGAGTATATCAGGAAACAACGCATAAGATTTTGCTTTTTGCCTGCAAAGAATCATGAGCTTCCTTTAACACAAAGAGCATTTACTACATTTTCAAGATTTGTCAAAACCATTACAGTACCAGCACTGCAGAAAAGTCCAAGTCCAAAGTCCTATTTCACATTTGAAAAGATTGTTAGATACTTCCAGCATCCAATAGCACAAAAAAGGTATTTGCCTTCCTAAACTGACAGAGGGATAAACAGAGTCTAAAATCTAGCATGCCTAATATTAAATGTCACAATTCCACTTCCTGCATGCCCCGTAAGCCATAGGAATGTATGAATCCTAAAAGGATTTTGAACCTTCACTCCTATATCAATGCCATTGTAATTAGATCCTGTGGCTTATCTCTTTATCCAACTTGACTCTGTCTTGTAGTTTACCTCACGTATTCAGAGTTCCCCGGTTTTCCAAAATTCTGGCTGTCCACTGCACCTGCCTCTTGTAACACACCATGTCACACCTTTCCAAGAATGGTGGATTGCCTGGCCTCATAATTCTTATTCTGCAATCTGACTAGAAGCTTTCTTCATCTCACAACACTTTGATTTTGCACACACCTAAGAACTGAGCCAGTTGGATGCTTCCAAGACACACTGTTAATTGGGCCATTAGAAAAGCTGTCATCTCTCTTAGCTTCAGAGATTAAATGCCTGAGTTCAGTAACACTATGGACCTAAATAAGGAAACATACTCCCTAGAGTGCCAACATAGTGGACCATGGACCTCTGCATCTACCTTCTCAGACTGAAGATTCTCACTTCTTGCAATTTTGCCTTTGAAAATGTTGCCGTCATTCTCCTCTTTATGCCCTCAGGTCACCTATTCTGCTCTTTTCCTTCTTAGCATTTAAGATCACTTCCACTCTATCACTGCAGTCTGCAGCTTTCTTGGTGCTTCCCTTATGGCCCAACTTGAAGCATTTGAAATCATTGTCCTTGTGTATTTGCTCTTGATTCTCTACATTTTCAGTGGAAAGAACCCAACAGTTGTTATGTGAATTCCTCAGTATTTCCTGGTAGGATGGTACTTCTGAAAGACCCCTAAGCTTAGTGTAAAGCAAAGTCACTGGTCACGTGCAAAATGGAAGCAAACATTCTGCTCTCCACAGCACACACGTGCTGTAGTACAGCAGCTAATACACTGCTTCCCAAGAGAAACATCCTGAGCCTTGACTTCACTGGTTTTCTGGTTTCCAGCCCTCAGACCAGAAGCTTCCATACAGTAACCTGAGTCAGTCCAGTGCTTTATTTTCAGCCTGCACCTCTAAAGCCATAAAGATACATTCCAGGATCCATTTCCAAAGGCTCCTGACTCACCTAGTACAATATAGTCACAACAGCAACCCAAATTCCTTGGTAACAACGTGTGTCTTTGTTACATGTCTCTCAATGCTGAGCACAACTACTTGACACCCAAAGTTAAAGTGCAAAATGTTTCTGTAGCTCATATTTTGTTTTGGTTTTAGTCACCTCAAGGCAGGTTGCCATGTGAAACCATATTTCTTGGTGCCTCCAGACTGCAAAGGCAACAAATAGGAAGAAAAACTTCTTTCTTTATGGTTCATTCCCCCTTAGTAGTGGAAGAGAGTAGGTGATCCCCCAATCAGTGCAATGAATCTGTAATCATCCACCCGAGTTTCAGGAAAATTAATTTTTGAATTGTAACAGCAATCATATTTGCTTGACCCTGAAATATCAGAAAAAACTCAGTGAAAGCTGGGGGCTTTGAGCAAACATGTGAATACAACCTATAAGAAGAGGCTAATATAGCTATGGAGATCTCTAAATATTAGAAACATCCAAAACCCAGGAAATTTGTCACTTTTGCAGAATGGGATAGTGTGAGGCTATTGATCCCCTGATTAAAAAAGGCAGGCAGAAATATTTCAAATGGGCAACCTGATTCACAAATGCCATTTCAGCAGCTTAAACAAGTTCTTCTCGGTGTCTGGACACACACACTACCAAGAGTAAAATCTTTGAATTTGTATGCTGATGACAGGGGAAATGTATTTGGGAATGATTTGTTAGGAACACCTGCCTGTTCAAAAATCTGTAGGGAATCTAGAGCATGGGTAGGGCATTTTATCAAAGGAATTGCTTCCATGCCTTAGAGCTGTGCCTTGTGGAAGGTTCCAGGCTGCTGAAGAGATTGAAGATGTCTTTAGGTAAAAATCTCACTGTACGTACAACTCTCAGTATGGCAGGAGTTTTATCTTCCAAGGGGAGTTCATAGATGTCAGACAGTTCACTTCTTAAAACTTTTAGTTCTACAGGACACAGCCATTCAAATAAAGCCATGTTCCTCCTTAAACTCTGCTACCATTCTATCAGCAAAAGACAATGTTTAAGCTGAAATTTGTAAATAATAAGGTATTTCTCCTTGAAAACACTGAGATGATGTGTTAGACACACCCCTTGATAGGCTGACTTCATGAACTTTTTGATGGTAGTTTCTTCATGGGATATGAGGAATGAGCAGAAACAAAGCAGAACTGTCTGACATACAGGGGAACCTGCAAACTTACAACAGCTCTAGCACCCATGGTCTTCAATTGTGATTCACTGCTGTGATCACTTGAAGTAAATGTTCATGTGTTCTCTTTGATTACAGGTTGTCATTGAACAGTCTTTTAGAAATAAGACTTAAAGGGCCTTAAATGCACCTTTACTGATATCCGTCTACTGAATGAAGAAACTCAATGCATGCGGCAAGTTACCTCAAAATAAGGATGCCCTTATATATTCTAACAACAGTACATATGAAGTACTTTGGCAAGTGTAATTTCTCAAAGTTGCATGCATATCTCTGTTCCTTCTGGTAATAATCAACACCTATTGTACATTTCCAGACACACTTATGAGAACTAATGACAGTTGGATCAACATGGGGTATCATTTTAGCAATTCATTTTCCTGCAGACTACTCCTCAAACCACTGACAGTTGCATTCACAAGAATTTGTCCTTCCAATATTAACAGTAATGGTCCCATGTGTCTGGGTTCTCTGACATCACAGTGGTCCCTGCTTGAACTATTTCTAAAATTATTTATCTGATTCTTCACTGAATTGTGATCAAAACCCAGATGACCCCTAATGTCAGAGATTGCACAGATGTATACAACAGACAGAGAGAACTGCAGAGTATTTCGTGATCAACTCTGAAGAATGGTAGGTGATGCTCCCTTAAGATGAGAAGAGCCTGCATTATGGCTAGAAGAAGACTTAAATCATGGTTCATTTTTCATTTTCTTATCCATTTGTGCCAATATCGGACCTCATCTTTTATAATTTTATTTTTGTTTTCCTTCCCCTATTCACTGATTTTTCATCTGAGACTACTTATGTCCTGCCAGCTGTGAAAAATAACAGCTTTTAGAAACTGTAAAGTAATTACAAGAGCACAGTTGCCCAATATTCAGAACGTTTGTTACAAAATGGATCATGGGTATTATTTGTTCAGGGTCATTACTCTAACATGGTTGTGAGACTAAACCATTCCTCACAGCTCTAATTCATATGGAAGTCATCTGCATTGGTGCACGTGGGTGTAGATGGATGTTTGGTTGTCGTGGCAAGGAAGTAGCATTATTCTAGCAGTATCCATTATTGTTAGGCCTTCTACTGTTAGAGATTTGAAGTCTAGTGTGTATGTTAAAGTAAAGTCTAGTTTTCTTCATCATAAATCCTAGGCCAAGAACATAAATCCAGTAACAGAGTAATGATGATCAATACAAGACTAAATATGCTGCTTCAACATGAAGTGAAAAATTAAATGTTTAATGTGAGGGTCGATTTTTACGAAAATACCCATAATGTATATACTTCAGTTGTTTCTGCTGGTTTAGGCATCTCACCAAAGAAGCTAGTATGCATTTACCAGCACATGTGATTCTCTTCTCCAATTTGAGTTATCTTAAAAAGATCGGCAATGTTTCTGCTATCTTTTCTCTTTATCAACTGAGCGTGCAATTATTTCCAACAGATAAAGAAACAGAGACTTTTTCCCATATATTAGTTGTCAAACAAAATTTTACAAATGTCATTGCTACAGTTTTATGAATCAAATGGAATACACCATTAGTTAATTAGCTTTATATAAATCCATGATTCATAGCAGGAGGCCTGAGGAAGTATGTCTGACCTTGACTTACATGACATACTTTGTTACTTAGGATAATTTACTTAAAATATTCAGCACGGGACATTGCCTATCATAAGAATGAAAGAAGTTTTATTCTCTTTTCCTTCCGTTATTTCTCTCTCAGGTTAAGTATCTGTTTTTTCAGTAAGTAAAATTACAAGCTTCAGCTAAAACAGTGACTTATACTCAATTTTATATTAGCAGTTGTGAAAAACACAGCCAATGCTGTGGAAGATCTCTTTGATTCATGGAAAAACTGATAATCAAAATGAATAAAAGCCCTCACTACATAGAGCTGCAAGTATTCATACATATCTTGTTACAACCCT
>RJWT010016571.1:0-19768 GCA_004365215.1 Cuniculus paca | reverse complement strand
TGTGGCAGCATCCTTAAAGATGACCGTGTCCTGCCCAAGCCCTGCCCACCCCTCCTTGATACCACCACAGCAGGCTTCTCGCTTTGCCCTCCTCCTCACCCACAACCTCCTGT
This sequence comes from Cuniculus paca, assembly GCA_004365215.1. Lineage (NCBI taxonomy): Eukaryota > Metazoa > Chordata > Mammalia > Rodentia > Cuniculidae > Cuniculus > Cuniculus paca. Next base: position 19,655 of record RJWT010016571.1, on the reverse strand, counting down.
AAGGGACAAGGGAAGCTGAGGTCATGCTTCTCCTCGAGCCACAGCATAAAGCCCAGGCCTCCCTTTGTGAAGTTGGACAGCTTTTACTGAGCAGGCTGAATAGGTAGGAATGGTCTTGAAGGCTTGATGCCACTTCTGTTTTTGTTTTGTTTTGTCTTGTTTTGTTTTGTTTTAAAAAACTCCTACCCCTGCGCTGTGCAGCTGCTAGAGGGTCCTCAGAGGGAGGGAAGTGCTGAAGAGACACATGTGCACATCTTCTGTTGAGGAGACAGGAATGTCAAGGTGAAAAACAGAACAGACCCTTCTCCTTTTGTAAAGTATCCAGAGACCCCAAGCAGAAAAGCAAAGGGGAAGGAGGGCTTCGAGCCCTTAGAAATGAGGCTGCTCTGGGGAGCATGTATGCATTATTTGATTGCACAAAATAAGCCCTTCCTTCGTTGGACACAGTTGAAAGTTTCCCTTATTTCTTGCAGGAAAACATGTTCTCTTTTTTTCCCTGATTCCGAATGTACTCAATGAGGCTATGGAAAATTCAGACCCTCTTGCTAATTTATATAAGAAGTTAGAATACCTGGAGATCCTTCATCTGTTGGCCTAAAACCCTTAAATATGGGTTCAATTATTCTCAGGAAGGTGGTGCGATGCTCTGCTCTGCTCTCTTGCTCAAAGAAGGCATTTTTCCAAAAGTGGAAGTTCCCTACCTGGTTGGGAATGATGGGGACATCCTAGTGCCATGATGGCAAACCTTTTAGAGACGAGTGCCAAGACTGCAACCCAAAACCCACTTGTTTATTGCAAAGGGCAACACTGCAACTAAACCTGAGTACTGAGATTTTAATTTAAAAAAAAAGCTCATACATTTTAACATTTTTTATCTTAAAAGAAAAACAACACATTTGCCATAGGTTCACCACACTGTCCTAGAGGCTTGGTTCTGTACTCCTCTGAGAAAGAGAAACAGACCTGTGTTAGTTACTTTCTATCATTGCTGAGACAAAATACCCAACACCCAAAGTTAAAGGAAGAAAGGTTTATTCAGCTCACGGTTTGTAGAGGTTTCAATCTGTAACTGGCTGGCTATGGCAGACGGGCATCACAGAGGAAAAACAGTTCATGGCAGGCAGAAGGTAGCAAAGCAAGCAAGGGACAAGACAAGGCTCTTTCTGCCCCTTCTACTATATCCAGGCTACGGGGATTAAGGTAGTACCAAACTAATCAGTGGGCTGATTAATTACCCACCCTTAATCCTACTACGTTTAATCCTAGCATTGTACCGTGAAGCAGTCACACAATCTAGATCCGGCCACCTCTGAAAAAGCCCCACTTATGACTGCTTGAGGCTTTGGGGCAACAGCTAGACAGAAGCCATAACAAAATCCAAGTGTCAGTGGCCTTAACTGTAGTAAGTTTAAGGCTTACGTCTTCCTCTGGATCATAATAAGTATAAGAACTGTTCATGGGGTGTTTGGACTTTGCCAAGCAGTGGTTTGGGTGCAGAGGACACAATCTCCCCGATCTCACCACAATCCTGATGGTGTGGCTCCCCTTACCCATATTTTGCTTGGAGGAATTTGAGTCTCAGAGTAGTAATTGAGTTGTCAGGCTGGGGATATAGCTCGGTGGCACGGTGCCTACCTGGCAAACACAAGGTCCTGAGTTCAATTGCCAGTACCCAAAAAAAAAAAAAAAAAAAGGAATTGAGTTGTCAAAAATCACACAGCCAAGACCTTGGCAGAGCCTTGTCCACACCTGGGTCTGTCCAGTGTGAGGGCTTCTGGCCTTTGGACTGCACCACTCTGTTTATTTGTTTATTTAGCAAATGTTTATTGAAGCTTTCTGTGGGTCAGGCACCACCCTGGGCTCAGGGGATTGCACTATGAACAATAAAACCAAGATCCCTGGTCTTACATACTGGAGAGGAAAGGTAGAAAAACAGAAAATTTAAAACAAAGCCCAAGACTGTAATTTCAGATGTTGATACAGCCACAAGGACAGTAGAGAAAGTAAAATAATAGTGACTACAATAATATAAAATAATAGTGACTACAATAGTGAAATGCTTTATTTTGGGGCTCTTAGGAGAGTTTTCTGAGGTGATGACTTCTGAACTCAGACCTGGGTGACTTGCAGTATCTCAAGTCCAGGTATTACAGCCTGGAGAACCAGTGGGTGCAAAGGCCCTGGGGCAGGAGCACTGAGTGCCCATCAGTTAGGGACAGCAAGAAAGCCAATTTTGCCAGGTAGTAAGTAGGAGTGAGTAACACAATATAAGGTAAGACAGCTCAACAGGGTTTGGATTTTGATCTAAGTGTAACAGGATGCCACAAAAGGGTCCTAAAGCAAAAGACACATGTGATCTGAATTAAGTTTTAAAAGATCACTCTGGTTCCTACCATCTGTGGTGAACAGAACATACAGTTCCAAAACAGGAAGTGGGGAAATGGTGGAAAGAGCATGAAATTCAGAGGGGCTGGAAGTTTTTGAGGACAGACAATAATGCTTTGGGAACAACAAAGAAAAGAGCACCATCCTGTGTCCAGGCCCTGAGATTCGAGGGGCTCCTCAGGGGTCCAGCAAGGCCCTTCTAGGGAGCACAAGGGAAAGGGACATTTAGATAAGACGAGGCCACGGGAAAGTCCACTGCAGTCACAAGTGGCATGTTGTCATCATGGCACTAGTTTTTCTCCAGCACTTGTGACCTGACGGTACACTCAGTGTTTCTGCTCTTCTCACAGTGGTTCATTTAGTCCTCTGGGTAATCTTAAATGGTCAGTGCCACTGGCAGCCCATCGTACATAGAGGCAAGAGCTCACAGCTACCAAGCAGTATGAGGCAGAGGGCATTGACTTCGTAAGTCAGAGCGGAAAGGAGAGGGCTTCGGGAACGGCTTTCCAAGAAGTCTTCGTAAACCCAAAAAGAATGAAAGACTAAGCAACACACAGTCAGAAGAGAACCCTTTAGCATGAGTAGGCAACATCTTCCTTCCATGACTATACTGATTTTGTTTTGGTTTGTCTGTGTTTATTTTTGAGGCAGGGTCTCACTGTGTAGTTCAGACTGGCCTTGAACTCACAGTGATTCTCCTGCCTCCGCCTCCCAAGCGCTGGGATTACAGGTGTGTGCCACCATGCTCAGCACTATACTGATTCTGAAATGTTGGGCAGATCATGCGGGGCCCAGGAAGGGAAAAGTCAGATAGCGACTCCCAAGAATCGGCCATGCTGAGCCTGGGAGGAGCCGATCAGTGAGCCAATTAGCCAGCTTTTCTGATAAGCTGTGCAGACCGCGTGGGGCCCAGGAAGAGAAAAGTCAGCACCTCCTGTGAGCCTACCAGTGCGCAGGCTGAAAATCACCAAACCCCCTCATCCCGTAAGCCACCAGCTGGTTTGGAGGTAAGCCTGAGTTGATAGCAATTGAGGTACAAAAAGCACCTGAAGGATTGTAGTGTTTGGTTGAATTTACAGGCAGTCTGAGCATCTATAGGAAGGATGACAGTATGCAATATGGCAAATACGGGGAATTTTTTCTATCTTGTTTTTGAAGTCTAGTATTGTCCTCACTGTTTTGTTTTGTTCTTATTATTTTTTTTTCCCTTTACTCAATATTCTGTTTTGATTGGTTTTACTCTGTTTAATTTTGGTCTGATTTCGCTATATCTGATGGACTGGACAACTTCTGTGAAGATAACAAGATACACTATGATAGCCATTGTTGTTTTCCCATTATCCTGCTTTGATGTTCTGTGCCAATTTCACTGCTGTGTTTTGATTGGATTTATTCTGTTTTGTTTTGTTGGGTTTTATTATCTTTAAAATAAATAAATAAATAAAAATAAAAACAAAGAAATGTTGGTAGACCAGCTACCAGGGTTGGGGAGGAACCTGAAGGTGTTGCATTTGGGAAAAGAGGAAATCGATGTGAATCGAGAGAAAGAAATCATTGGTTTCCCTAACTTGTTTTTCACTACTTAGTTTAAAAGTAACACTATTTATTTATTTATTTATTTATTTATTTATTTTTGGTACTGGGAGTCAAATTCATGACCTCGTACTTGCCAGGCAGGCGCTTGTGCTACTGAGCTAAATCCCCAGCCCTTGTCTTTTGAGACAGGGTCTCACTATGCCGTTCAGACGGCCTTGAGCTCACTTTGTAGCCCAGGCTGGTCTCGAACTCGCAATGATCCTCCTTTCTCAGCTCCCCGAGTGCTGAGATCACAGGTGTGAGCCACCACACCCGGCAGTAACACTATTCAAATAATACTTTCTCCCCTTTTTAACTTTGCTTCATGAACATCTAAAAAGCTGTCTCCTCCACTCTCCCTGACAAAACTACAACAAAAATAATTGGTGAGGGTATGGCTAATTTTTGCTTTTAGTTTTCCAGGATTTTAAAAGAAAACAAGTGTGCAGGATACTTTAAAAAAAAAAGAAAAAGAAGAAATTATTTAAATAAATTATATAAGATTCTTTAGGCATCATATTTAATGGAATCCATTTCATCACTTTAGAAAATATATTTTCTTTGACATCCATCTATTCCTATCCAAAAACATGGGTGGGTGATCGGATCTCAGTTTTCTTAAGCTCTGTGATCTTGGCAGAGTCTCTTTTGACTCCCATGCCTGTTTCTCCAACTTCAAAATAGCTGGACTTCTAAGAAAACCGAGCCTCTTTGGGAGGCCTTGAATTTCTCTGCCAAAGAACCATGAAAAAGGAGGTGGTTGGTCTCTTAGGTTGCTCTCAATCCTGCATTTGTATTCTGAAATAATTCATTACACTGTAAATCAGTGTTTTCTTTCACCTCTCCTGGTGGATCAGATTTTTTTTCTGTCCCTCAATGTTCCTTTGAACTCCCTGGGGAAATTTTTCATGCATAATAGACACGTGTTTGTTTTCTAGAAGTATATTGGATGCCTACTGTGTTGCAGACTCTAATCATCGAAATGAGTGAGAGTGTCTTTCTTCCTCAAGGCACATCATTTGAAGGAATTATTACAAAAATGGGTAAGGGACAACTCTAGCCACCTGTAGGGTGAGCCAATGCGTGTCCCTTTGTGGAACAAATTGCTTGAGAGGTAGAGGTTCATTGCCTCACACATTTCCCATAATATGATCATTGCTGGAACTGTCACAGTAATTCACCCCACACCTGATGTGCACCAGGCACTGCTGCAGATCTCGGAGACCCCCTGCTCTCTCCGATGGAACGATGGAACCCAGAGAGGCCACCAGCTGGGAGATGGCAGAGCCATCTTCCCTTTCCTGTCTTCCATCTACGCTAACATTCCGTGTGTTAGATATATCCTTGTGTATGTCTTGGAACCTCTCCTAATCTTATTATTGGTAATATTTGTTTAGATGACCATAGTGCTGTGATAGAAGCAAATTCAGCATTGTCTCTGGCTGCCTCTCCAGCCCAGGGCAGGCACAGTTCTAAATCAAACACAGAGCACAGTGGTTCCTTGGCAGATAGGAGATGAGGAGTGGACATGAAGGAGACCTAGGATGTAAGGACATGGAGACAGGACATCGGGAGCCAAGACACCTAACCAACTGAGTGTTTCGATGAGTAAAAAGTATTGCTTATTGATTGACAGAGTTGCTTGCAGATTTTCATGCTTCAGTGTGACCGGTCCTGGATGTAGTGGCTGTCACTTAACACATTCTTAGTAGACGTTTGTCAATTGAATGAGTGAATGCAGGGAGAGAAATGCAAAGCAATGAGAAGGTTCAAACCCCAATCTCCCTTCACATCTTGTGTGCCTCCTGGAGTGTATGGCTGAACCCCTTTATCTCTAAGTATAACCAAAAGCTTGCAGTCACAGGTGAGTCTGTGGACATCATCTTCCAGTGCTGCTTAGTGAGGGGGTAGGTTTAGGAGATTTTACCTGGGAGGTGAGATGGAAGCCAGAGACTTCAGGGGCCATGGAAAGGGACAGCCATACCCTTCAACTGCCTCGCAGACATTGTCACAGCCCACACAGATGTGATATCACAGTGACAGCCACACCCAGTTATCTGGCACATTGTGGGAACAAGGGTGTTAATTAACTCTGTAGGGACAAATCGGCATCAGATTTTCTCTGGTGCTGAGTACGAAGATGTCACAATGACTGTTAAGTGTCCTGCAGCTGCCGTAACAAACCACTGCAAAGCGGGTGGCTTGGAACAACACAAACGTACTCTCTCACAGTTCTGGAGGCTTTCAGTCCAGAACGAAGGGGTCAGTGGGCTCCAGTCCTTCCCAAAAGCCCTGGGGAAGGCACTCCTTGCCTCTCACAGACTCTGGGGACCCAGGACTTCCTTGGCTCAGGACTGTACCGTGCTAATCTCGGTCTCTGTCTTCATGGGGGCTTCTCTCTATCTCTCAGGAGGACACTTGTCATTGGATTTAGGGCCCACCCAAGTAATTCAAAATGATCTCATAGGACAGCCTTAATTACATCTGCACAGGCCCCTTTTCCAAATAAGGCCCCATGGGTTCTGAGAGGATAAGGACATGGGCTTATCTTTTGGGGGAACCACCATTCAGTCCACTCCAGTGACCCTAATGTGTTACAGTTTAATGGAGAATAGGATGGCAGGGGCAGCCAGGGAAAAGGGGTAGAAACACAGGACTCACTAGCTGCTTTGACCAAGGAGCAGGGCCAGAGTGGAGGCCATGAGAATAAACAGGAGGTAATGAACCAGAAAGTATTTAATGAAAGAATTTGCCAAGACTTGGTGATTAATTAATTTGGCACTTGTCACAAAAAAAAAAAATGTGTGTGCAATCATCCAGAGGCTCTTGGGATATTGATGGGGTATTGTGTATGGGGAGGAATGGTTTTAATGACAAACACATTTGAGAAACAATCGATTAAAGAGGGTGGAGCGGGCTTGTGTCCTGCCGGCTCTCTAAGCCTTTAGCATCCTCCTGTGTGTTGTAGCAGTTGCACGGAGGTTTCCGGGGTCAGCCTTCTCAGACCTGTGTGACCATGGACCTGTTTCATCTAGATTAGCTCACAGAACGAATGGTCCCTACACCACTGGAAAATACGGTGCCGCTCTGTGGCTCCCCGTCCTCTGCGAAGAGGGAACGTAAGTGAGGGTGGAAAGACGGAGAGCCACTGAGAGCTGGGTTTGCTTGCTGAGTCCCCACACCAGCCTCAAGAGAGGCACAGGACTGATACCAGCAGCTGGCACTGGCTGAAGCCACTCACAGGCGTACACAGAGACTCCTTGATTTTTAAGTCTGTGCAACTGTCCGATGGTTTGGTGTCTTCTTTCTCCAGTATCTTCTTTCCAGCAGAAGCTGCTGCTGTAGAGGGGGTGGTGAATACGCTTCAACCAGTGTGCAACTGGGAGCCCCTCCACGGCCAGCTTTCCCAGCCCTCCTCTTCCCTCTCTGTGTAGCCCCCACAATAGCCCCAGTAATCTTAAACCCTCCAGACTTTAGCTTTCCCTGCCTCTCTTACATGAAAAATAGTCATTGCTAATTACAGAAATAAAAACATCAGTTTTGCAATGAATAATGAAAGTAGCTTAGATTTCCTGAGTACTTCCTAGGCACCAAGCACCGCGGTAAGTGTATTACATGTAAACTCTGATTTGATTTTCAACACATCCTTCAGAGCTAAGTACTACCAGTCATCCAACTGTATATAGGTTATAAGGAACAGGAGGTGCGTAGAGACGCAAGTAGCTCCCCAGGGATGCAGGGCAAAGATGTGACACGACCTGGGTTTGTCTGCAGGCAATCTAATGTTAAAAGCCACGTAAGCACCAGACTGCAGATTTAGTTCCAGGTGTTTTGGATTTGAACACTGGTAAGACTCATGAATGGAAATGTCCAGAAGGTAGTAGAAGATCCAGAACAGGGCGAGGTAAGACCATCTGGGCCCAGAGTCAGCAGGGAAGATGGGTGAAAGATGTCCATGGATAAGTTTATGCAAACCATGAGGCCAAGAGTCTGGTACACAGATTTGCAGTGCAGAAAAAACTTCATGTTAGGTCTTAAGGGGAGAGTTCCCAAGTACTCAGTTGAGAATAACTAACTACTACCAGTGTTATCCCAGTCCATGGACAGAACATTCCAACTGTAAGGAAACAGGCCCAGATGCAGAAGATTGTTTCCTAAATCATGCTGAAAAGAGAATCTCTTGGGGGTTTGGAGAGGCAAAGAAATCTCACCAGCCTCAGAAGTGCAGTGGAAAACCATGGTCCTTGATCAAGATTTAGAAAGAGAGGTTGGTGGTACTGTAGTATTGCCATAGCAACCCTAACTACCACATCCTCAGTCCCTGTAGATTTTGAGTCCCCCAAGAGCAAGCCTGTGTGTCCCTTACCAAGGGCTTCTAGCACCTGACACACTGCAGAAACTCAGTAAATCGAGTGAGCCAAGGAAATAGGAGCCAGCCTGGTCTGCTTTTGGAGCTGTTACCCAACATTAAAGTGTTTTTACTGACCCATCACTATTTCATGAAATGTCTGAACTTTCTCCCTATAGGCCGGGACAACTACACGATAAATCGCTGCTCACTTGCACCAAGTTTCATTTTGTTCTGATTCATTGCCCGCTTCAGAGTCCTTTTAAAATCTCAGTTTATGGACTTTACTTCCTGGTGGTTCCCAGAGAGAAATGAGCCTGGATTCCGGGGAATGCAAATGTCTTCAAACTTGCAGCCAGCTTCTAGGCTCCCTGCAAAGGTCCCTTAAGCCTCTAAGTATTTCCTCTCTTAAATCACACGTCATTGGCACAGGCCGAAGGTTTTCAAGCGACTTCTTTCTTGTTAGGAGACAGTCACTACAATGTCTACCAAGCAGACAGAAATGCAGTCGTTCTTGGCAGTTTTACTGTGCTCTTCTTGGGTTTATTTTAGTGTTATTTTTTTAAAGTTGAGTTTGTTTGTTTATTTGTTTGTTTTGCTTTGCTTTGTTCTCCAAAGAAACTATTTCTTTAGTGCTGCATTAGCGACCTGAAGTTGAATTGCTCTAGGTGTATTTGTGGCCTGGACGAAGGACTGTACATGAAAAAAGGAGCTTGATACCTCACTTTGCAAATGTGATGGCTTTTATGTGACATATTTCCAATTAGTAATGTGGATCCCTGGAATCAGGGATGGGTTATTGCTAGGCAGGGGCACACAGATATTCTGCAGAGTTTTGAGCTATGTGTAAAATTTACTTTTGCTTCATCCTAGAATTGAGTCTCTTAGTGTCTGTCCAGGGGGGCACTGAATCAAACATGTTGTGGATATGGCATGAACGAGGCACAAAGTAGTTGGCTGCTAGGTAAGATGCACTGTGTCACATCAAGCACATGGAAAAATGACAGGAATAAGGTCCAAATGTCCCTCGAAGTTCATGTTGAAACTTTATCTCCAGTGCAGTATTAAGAGGAGAGGTTTCTAGAAGTGATTAGGTCACAGTTCTCTGCCTGTATGAATGGGATCAGGACCCTTATAAAAAGCCTTCACACAGGGTTCAGCCTTTTAGCCCATCTGCCCCCTGCCACATGAGAACAGAGCAGCAGGGAATGACTTGACAGGAGAATCAGGCCCCCACCGCGGGCCACACCTTCTGATGCATTGCTCTTGAATTACCCAGTCTCGAGGATTTTGTTAGAGTAACACACCTAGACTGAGATGGCCATTTACTGAAAGGTGCAAACAACTCCATTTTTGTTTAAAAAGAAAAAAAAAACCTGGTCAAGGCAGTCATCAGTTCTCAAATGGACAACAAAAGTGACTAATATGACACCAGTGGAAGTTTCTATAACTTCCATTTTTACAACGTTCACCCTCCGTGCCCTTCAAATGTACAGCCAGAAAGCGGAGAAGCTGAAAATGCTCCACATGGAAAGGTCGAGAGTCACTGCTCAGATCTCCAGTGTCAGTGAGGCACATGCGCACAGCACTTTAGTTAGTACTTATGGTTCTTCTTTTGCACTTTTTTCAAATTTTGCTGCTTTTCCTCATGAGTGTTCCTTGGATTTTGTTGACTTCTGCCCTGTTTTGGTTCATGCCCTCATGCTTTACCCAATGTATCCTAGACATGAGTCTGAGGAAATTGGCCCGAGTCAGACTGAAGAAAGCCTGGAATTCTTCTGTGCTATACCCAAAGTGGTTATGATTGGAAGTCACAAAAGTTAAAAATGGAAAACAACTAACAGAAATTCACCATCCTTGCTTCACCTCTGCCGTTGTCAGGGACGGTGGAAGGATTAGAGGCAAGCATTCTTGTCTGCGTACCAAGATTTCTGATACCGTGGGCTTCCTCGACTCTCTGGGAATCGTGGCCCATGAGAACATCAGGAGCTGCCAGCGGAGGCCGTTGTCGGCCACTCCCTGGTCCAGGCAACCCCTCAGGTGGCCATGGGTAGCAGTGGTCCAGTGACACACAGGTGAACTCAGCCCTCAGAGTGAGGTCACCTCTTACCACTACTGTGACTCCTGCATAGCTGTCCACTCCAGCGAGCTCAGCCTTCTTCTCTGGAAAGTGGAAGTAAAATCCCTTCCCCAAGGCTTTTAAAATTAAAGAAGATGACATCTGCCCAGCATCAGAAGAGCACGCACTTGATGAATGTTCTGTTCCTAGTATCTCACAGTGTATACCAAACTCGCTCACTGGGCTGCAGCTTCTGTTTTGGAGACTGAAATATCTGAGCATCAGCCGTTGAGATAGTGAGAAACGCTGCTTTAAGGAATTAGATTCCCTGACTGGATTTGGATAAAGTGGGGGCAGAGGGGAAATCTTGACACTGTATATAGCTGATGTTTAGACCTCCCAGAAAGCAAAGAAATGCAGGTTGTCTGTGCTCAGCCCTCACACTTTTATATAATGCAGGTAACAGCGAGGAACCAGCAGAAGATCCTGACAATTATGGAAGAGACCATCAGGTGGTTTGCCAAATCTTTTCCCAGGCCTGCTGCTCAGTCCTGTTTCAAGCCTTCTTGTGGGTGGGTGTAGCCTGTGGGAAAGGGTCAGTCCTCCCAGCCTCCACTGTCTCCTTTTCCTCCTCTTCCACATGGATGTAAATGTCCAGGGTGACCTTGGAAACCATGCATCAAAGGGCACAGAACCTCTAGCTCCCTAGGTCCCCAAAGACTAGGTAGACCAGTGCTCCGCGGTCCCACTGTCTGGACCTCACCCAAGCGAGAACAAACCTTCGTGTTAGGCCATTGAGTCCCCAAGGAGTAGCTGGGACAGCAGCTAGCTTCCCCTTCACAAGAAACTCGGTGACACAGAGGTAAACTTTAAAAGCTTTTCTCTTAGGATAGTCCTTGATGGTCTTCCAAACATGCCAACATCCTTTCTCGTTTTGTCACCATAGGCAAACAAATTTTGTAATTGCATATGAAAACTCACTGTATAGTTTATCTATTCAAATAACGCCTGCGTATATTGATCACACAAAATAAGGAGCCTCTGTCAGCAAGAGCTCTATTTGATTTTTCACCTAACAGTTTCACATGAAAGCTGGGGTTAGTGATTAACTACCAGTATTGTGTTTTAAATTAAATTAAACACTCCTGGTGCCAGGTGCTGCCCTGAAAAGGGGGAAATTAGTAAAGACAGGAGAAATAAAGGAAGTTATTTTTTTTCTAAATTATTAGAAGCTCAAAAATTAGAAAATTATCAAACATTTGTTTAAAGTACCCCCTATACTTTTATGTTATCATAAACAAAGTGTACTGAAAGTGATTTTTACTTTTCCTATCTTCACCTTCATCAAATGTGAAATGAAGGAAACTTTGATCTTAGGATTGAGAAGTGATAATTATATCTACCTCCCAGCCTAATGCTGACACGACAAATGCTACCTAGTGCACGCAATAAATATTAAAACCTTTGACCTTTTCTGAAGGACTTGGTTTGTTGGGGTTTGCTTAAGAATTATGTTAAGGAACATGAATTACCATCCTCAGAAACTTGTAAAGCATCTGGCCGTGTACCCCACATCTGATGGTGCTAGATGGCAGTATCCACTATGGTAGCATTTTTGTCATTCCTGTTTTTTTTTTCTTGCCACTTTTTGCTGGGGGCTGCTACAGTATTCAAGTTATCTTCCTCAAATATTTTTTCTTGGAGGGCGGGAGAAAGTAAAACAACTCTGGGAAAATTATTCCTAACAAGCGAGCAAGCGCTGTGTGCGAGCTGGGGAGCCCCATGGAAGAGCAGACAACCAGCCTTTGAAACAGTCGCTTCGGCAGCTGGTGACCCTGATGCTCTGTGCCCAGAGTGTGGCTGGTTCCAGCAGGTGGGGGTGTGCAGGAGTTAGAAACCCCCAACTCATTGTGACAAGGCTATGTGACCGGCCACCCAGCTCGGTGGCTGGGAAGGGGTAGACAGGAGAGTGGCAAAGAGACAAGTGACTGAAGGAGGAAAAGATGTCCAGAGTCAGAAGTCACTTTTCAGGCTGGCTGTTCATTGAGGAGGCCAAGCAGTGGTCTCTGTGCTACTTACATGGGGCTAAATAGCGCCTGTCCATGTATTGAAAAACTGTCATCATTCATTATCCAGCCCAAACATGATAACATCACCATGCTTCCAAAGTGATATCAGTGGATGTGCCAGTGATTTGAGGGACTTTAGAAAGACTCTTTCCCTAAAATAGTCCCTCATCCAGTTTGCCGTGATTAGGGAAATCTCCCATGTAATGGGTTACAATAGTGTTGCCCTCTTTCATTCATGTGATCACCGAATAGATATGTATTGAAACTTGCTATGTGCCATGCCCTCCATCTCTCCCCTGAAAAACCCACACTTGGTTCTCGCCTTCATGAGCGGTATGGTCTGGCTGAGGAGATTAACACATGGGGAATCTGTACTGTGAATGATGAAACAGCCCAAAAGAGAAGCTCAGGGCTAGGAGAGAAGGTAACGGGATGGGGGTAGAAGCAGGGGGCTGGCTTAGATTTGGGAGTCAAAATGCCTCACTGGAAAAGTGTGCTTCTATCCAAGACCCTAAGATGAGTGGTCCTTGCCCTAGAGAAAGAAGAAAAGAGATTATAGCCCCAGGAAAAGTGTGAGTGTTTGTAGCAGGAAATACAGATTCAGACAGACAGACAGACAGAGACAGAGATCCCGAGACCAGAGGGTAACAGGAAGAGGTTGAAAGGACAAGGAACATGGGATAGGATCAGATCCCACTGGGCTTCCCGTGTCTGGCCTGGTTAAGGATTTCTTGATTCAGGCCCAGTGGCAATAGGAAACCTTTGGAGTAATAAAGGAATGGGCTGTTTCTACTTTTGTTTTAAAATATCATTCAGGGTAGAAACTTGGAGACCAGGAGGCCACTGAAAAAGTCTGGGAAGATGGTGCCTTACCCAGTGGAGACAATGAAGATGGGTGGAGCTGGAAGAATTTGTATTGCAAAAACGGACCCATCTGTGGCACCATGATTAACACTCTCAGCTGCGGAGACAGAGCCCCAGGGTTTGAAACTCTGCTTTGCCACTGACTAACCAGTTCTGTGATCGTGAACTGAACTTCTCTAAGCCTCAGTGCTTTCATCTGCAAAAATGCCTGACCTGTCAACTTGCTCTGTGACTTAAATGATACTGTCCGCTCTGCTCTTTTAACACAGTGCCCAGTGGCACATTAAATGTTATCAGTAGTCTTCTGTTGAGAAGCAGGGAGTGACAGCACTTCATTTCAGTTGTCATTTATTTAGTTCTTTGCTCTGAATGAGTTCCTCAGATATCACATTAGTCAGCTTTCCCTTGCTGTGACAAAGTACCTGAGAGAGTCAACTTATGAGGAGGAAGGATTTATTTTGCCTCACAGTTTCAGAGGTTTCAGTCCATGGAGATTGGTTCTGTTGTTTTGAGGCCTGTGGTGAGTGAAAAGATCATAGTAGAGACATGCAGTGAAATAAATATGCTCATCTCATGGCAACCTGGAAAGACAGAGGAGGGTCCAGGATCCCAGGATGCCTTTCTAGGCCATGCCCACAGTGACCTAACTTCCTTACACTGGGCCCCCATCGCCTATAGGTTCCACTAAGATGTAAAACATTTTCAGGTAAATTTGAGTCATGCCTACAAATGTAGCTAGTATTAGTCCCAAATATTGTATGTGCTATTAAGCATTCTAACATTGTACTGCCCAGCAAGGGGCTGTTAGAAATCCAACTTTCAGGCTGCCCAGACCTGCAGACTTAAATTCTTGATCCATTCCAGATAATTTGTGTATATGGTGAAGCTGAGAACCTGGATCCGCAAGGCACCAGTACCAAAAATCAGACCACCCACCTTCCTAGACTCTCACCAGGAATGTGTGTTCATCATTCATAATAATTACCTTCAGCATGTTAGGTAGGCAAGGCAACGTGTTATTTGATTTTATTTATTTATTTATTTATTTATTTTGTGGCACTAGGGATCGAACTTATGACCTCATGCTTGCCAGACAGACGCTTTCACCACTGAGCTAAATCCCCTGCCCGTGATTTTATATTTCTTTGGTTACTACTGATGTTAAATTATTCTTCATTTTATATTTTCATGCCAGTTGCCAATTCATAGTCTCTCATTTTTATTTTGCATTTTTCCAATGGATAATTTTGGTGTTATCTTGTTTTGTTTTGTTTTTGTTTTTTTACTGTGTTTGTTATTTTGCTTATTGTGAAAAAATTAGGAAATAATTTAGAATTTTTTTAAAAATCAAGAATGTAGTAATCACCTTTGTCTCCCTGAGAATGTTAAGAATTCTGTATAATTGTTCACTTTTTAAAAACAGCCTTATAAAGATCTAATTCATACATCATACAATTCATTGACTTAAAATGCACACGTCTGGGGAATTTTTTTTAGTATATTCACTAGATTTTGCAACTGTCACCACAAACTAACAGTAGAATATTGTCATCACTGTAAAAGGAAACCCTGTACCTAGTACCGTCACTCCCCATTTGCCCTTGTGCTCCTCACACCTAGAAAACCTATAAATATTTTTGTCTCTTTAAATTTGTTTATCCCAGATATGTCATATAAATAGACTCATTCAACAAATAGTGTTTTGGAACTGGTTTTATTCATTTACCATTCCATTCTCAAGTCATCTATCTTGTATTAGTAGTTCCTTTTTTATGGCCAAATAATACTCCCTTGTGTGGATGTACCACATTGATTATTCATTCATCTAGTGATGGGCATTTTTGGCTATTGTGAATAATGGTATGAACAGTCATGTGCAAGCTATCGTGTGGGCATATGTTATCATTTCTGTTGGGTAAATATCTAGGATGGAGATGACTGGCTCATGTGGTGATTCTACACTTAACTTTATGGCATAGCTGCCAGCCTGTTTTCCAGGGTAGCTGTGCCATTTACATTATTACCCCACACATATATAAAAGTTCTGACTTATCTATTCCCTCACCAACATTTGTTATTCTTGATTAGTGGGTATGAAGTAGTATCTATTTTGGTTTTGATTTGAGTCTACTGACTACAATGATGTTGAACTTCATCTATTGTGCTTATTACATCTTTTCAAGATGAAATACCTGTTCAAATCCTTTGCCCATTATGTGATTGGATTGTCATTGTATTAGTAAGTTATAAGAATTCTTTATATGGATGCAAATGCCTTAGCAGACATGTTTTGCAGATATTTTCTCACTCCCTGGGTCACTTTTCACTATCATGATAGCATCCTTAGCAGCGCAAACGTCTCTGATTTTGATAGAATCACATTTATTTATATTTTCCTTTGTCACTTGTACTTTTAGAAACCATTTCCCTAACCCAAGGTCATAAAGTTACTCCTGCATTTTCTTCTATGAGTTTTAAACTTTTAGGTTCCTATATTTAGGTCTATATATTAGTGGCCTGCAGCTTCTGTGATAACAAATTCAAACTCAGTGGCTTAAAGTAATACAAATTTATCATCTTCTGGGTCTGAAAGTCAAGAGTCCAAAATAGGGCTTGCCAGGCTGCAGTCAAGGTGTGCATGGGACTGCATACCTGTGCAGCCTCCTGGAAGATGTCTCTGCCTTCTTCCCTCTTCCAGCATCTAGGAAGGGTCCAAGTTCCCTGGTTTATGGCCTCTTCTCATCTTTAGCAATGGCTGGTTGAGTTCTTACATGGAGCCCTCCAATTCCTCATCTGCCTTGTTCTTCCATACTTAAGGACCCTTGTGATTCATCGGGCCCACCTAGACAATCCAATATAATTTCCTTAATCATCTGATTAGCTACATTAATTCTATTTGCTACCTTAAGTTCCCTTTACCATGTAATGTAACATAGTCATATTTCCAGAGATTAGGATGTGGGCATCTTGGACACCCACTACAGTCTATGATTCATTTATTTTGTTTTATTTTTAATTGACAGAAGAAAATTTTATATATATGATGGTATACCACATGATGTATTGATGTATGTATACATTGTGGAATTGGCTAAATCTAATTAACATGTATACCCGCACTTTTTTGCGGTGAAAACTCTTGAAGTCTACCTTAGCAATTCTCAAGTTTACAGTGTATTGTCATGAATTCTAGTCACCATGCTGTATAATCTGTGATTCATTTGGAGTTCATTTTTGTGTGTGGTGTGAGGTAGGGGTCTGACTTCATTCTTTTGCCTGTGGATATTCACTTATCCCAGCACTGTTTGTTGATGGGACTAGTCTTCCCCTTGATGTGGTCTACTTTTGTATTAAAGAATAACATCAGAATTTGTCAATATCAATAAATATATGACATGGTCATTTGAAATGATTGAATAGGATTTCATTTTTTGGGTATGCCAATAGTGTATTTAGCTATTTTCCTATGGTTGGGCAGTTTATCCTGTATTTCACTATTAAAATTGTCTTTCTTTCATTTTTAAGGTTTTTAAAACACATACTCACAAACCTTTTTCTGGTTTGTGTCTTGTAATTGGCTTCAAAATTACTCATTTCTTCCCACCACCATGCTGACTTAAGCTCTTATCCCTTTTCACCCAGATTATAGCCATAATCTTCCGACTGGTCTCCCAGCTTCACCTCTCGTCTCCTTCCAGTCCTTTCTCCGTATAACAGTGTGGGCTTTGCAAAATGCAAAGCTTCTCCTGTAACTGCTGCCCCTGCCCTTACAATAGATTATAAGGGGGGAAAAAAAAAACCAAAAACCTCTTTTTCACGGCCCCTCCCTTTGTCCTCTGCCCAAGCTGATGCCGAGGTCCTCCTGCTCAACCTCTATTCATCTGCACCTGCTCCCTCTCTGGTTGTCATGAAAGCCATTATTACTCTCCCACCAGCCAATCTCCCTAATGAGCACTGACCGCTTATATCACCACCTATCTCTCCTTTTCAGCCCTTTCTTCATTGCAATTTCAAATGTGTTTGTTGGGTTTTATTAATGCTGGCCTTCGGAAAGATTGGAATTGAGTCTATTTTGCTGATCACTGTATTTCCAGGTTCTGGCACATGATAAGATACTGATACTTTGAGTAAATGGACAAGTGAAATACATTTACTACCGTGTGTTTGACTTTTAGTTCTGATTATTTTTTATTTACAGAATTTTTAAAATATATGCAAATGTTTAAACCTTTTCTTTTATGATTTTGTGAATTATGTATAAAGGTCCTTCTCCACTCTATGAATGCAGAAATATTGGCCTACTTTCTTTTACTGTTTCCTTACTTCCGTTGTTTGCATAAAACTTTAATTCACCTGTAATTTATTTTGACCAGTGGTATAAATTAAAGAAATAACTTTAGGTATGTCCCCATGTTTAGCTGCATTCCCAATCCATTCCTACTTTTTCTTTGCTGATTTGAATTGACTTATTGATCGCACACCAAATCCTTCTACATATTTAATTAGGTAAATGATGTGTCTATTCCTTCACTGGCCTTATTTGGGTCTATTTTATTATTATTATAGTTTCATGCTATGTTTTAATGTCTAGGAGTCACAGTTTGTAAGAAAATAAGTTTTTTTTATAAAATAATACTTTAAGCTTATACAATTTGAATTAAATTTACCGGACAGAGAATTACTGCTGAGGACAGATGTATAGTAATAAATCACAGCAGAAAATTACTGCTTAGAACACTTGAATGATCATCGTGTTTGTGTCCTGAGACAACTCCATGGGCTCTGCCCTGAAAATTTCCAGCTCAGTAAGCCTGGAGTGGGCATTCCTCACAAGTTATCTGTTGGTGCTGACCCAAGGACCAGATTTTGAGAACTTCTGGCTTAGAGCAAATAGTGGAAATAGAAGATAATCATTGTAAGATTAGCCCTGATGCCTCCTCTGAATTATCCCCTGCTGTGTTCTCAGAGTGAGGCTAAACTTGCCCTGTGTGCCTCTGTGAACGTCTTCCTGCTGGCTTTGGTGGCCCTACATTTGGCTCAACTTCAGAGCCTTGACCCAGTGGAGCCACGCAGCATAGCCCTCATTTCAGTGACTCCAGAAGGTGCTCGGCCTGACCCCAGAGCTGCCCTGCTGGTCACAGCTGCCCATGCAACCAGGCTTCTGTGCGAACCAGAGAAGGGTAAGGGCACAGTGACTCCCTTTGTTGTAGCTTCTTCTGATTTTCCTTATTTTTAGTGACAAGCAGTTGCTGGAAAGGCAGCAGCAAACTGCTTTCCTCCTCCCCATCTCTGTACTATTTAATGGTGTTTTGGGTCACAGAAAAGGACCGTTAATTACTAACCCACCTCCCTGGGAGCCTACTGCCTGTTTAAAAGAGACTTTCCCCACCTATCCACACAATACATGCATAAGGAATAAACACGTTTCGTACAGTTTTGCCATACAATGTGTACCTCTCTAAAGAAGTCTACATCTTCCTTCTTCCTTCATAAAGACAGAAACATTCTTTACAACCAAACAGCCCTAGAGGTAAAAATCTGCTGTGGATTTACTTGTCTTTGTTAGTAAGACAGAAGTGCATAATTATATTTTTACATAACATGTGTGGTTTTAGACTATAGACATTGGTTTTCCTCATCTTTGATATATGGCCCCTGCTCACTTATGTTTTCCCTAATCTAGGTCACTCAAAAGTTAGCATGGAAATACTTGCATTTCCCTGATGGAAACTTATAGGAAGTTTTCCTATTCCTTTTCCCCTTCTTAGTGTCTCAGAGCTTCTTGAAAAGACTTCTCCCGCTATAAGCAGGTAGAAGTTTACCGTGAGACCCTCCTCTTTGTCCACTCCATTACGCAACACATGCAGAACAAGGTGGGTTGTGCTGTGGGTCTAGGGGCACAAAGAAAGGCACCTCTCCTGTCAGCAGTGCTTGATGAAGGCAGATACACTCATTAACAATCACAATGCATTCTGATGAATATTACACTGGAACTCATCAGGCATTGCTGGAGACAGAGGCCAGGAGCACTGGGTAGGGAGTCCAGTGAGGCCTAGCTCTCTGAAAAGATTGCATCTAAGTCTCAATGGGAGGGAGGGAGCTATGTGTACACGTTCATTTATTTCAACCATTAACGATTCCTGTTAGTGTTATTTCACTTACTTTTTGAACAGCAATACAGTCACCTGTTTGACAGTTCAGGAAGTATGGATGTAAAAGTACCATCCAGCAGACACACATGTGATTTAAAATTTTTCCCATAGCCACATTGAAAAAAGTAAAGTGAAACAAAAATTTGTTTGAATACTATATTTTATTCAACTCAGTATATTCAAGATATTATCATTTCCGCATC
>RJWT010016570.1:0-19782 GCA_004365215.1 Cuniculus paca | reverse complement strand
AGCCTGGATCCTCGCCTTCCCCCGAGCCAGGGTCTGCCATGGGGAATGGGAAGAGACAGCACCAAGATGAACCACGCTTTCCTGGGAGCCAGCCAGTGCATGGGCTGGGAACCAGAAGACACCTCCCCACTCCCATAAGCAACCGGCTGATTCAGAGGAACTCAGGGTGAGATGATAGCAACTGAGAGGAAGGGAATAGCTTGATGCTTGTATTGTTTGGTTGACTCTGCAGACCTGGGGCTGGTGGTCTGGGCATCTACCTGGAGGATGGCAGCGTGTATTGTGACAATTGTGGGGGATGTCCCTCTGTCTTGTTTGTGAAATCCAATGCTTTGTTCCATTTTACTGTTTTGTTTTGTTCCTGTATCTGATAAGCTGAGTGACTATTTTGAAGATAACAATATGCAGTGTAGCGACCATTGTTAAAGTCTTATCATCATCTTGTTTCAAAAACCTATATAGCTATTGTTTTGGGGGTTTTTGTCGTTGTCATTTTGCCCTTTTCTTAGGTTTGTTTGCTTCTTGATTTTTCTGTTTTTTTTTTTCTCTTTGAAATAAAATTTTAAAAAATTAAAAAGATAGAAAAGGGGCAGAAGGACACTGCTAAGATCCCTTGTTTGTTTCCGCCATGAACTGCTGCTCTGTCACCCTGCCTTGGAGCCGATTATGGCCTGAAGCCTCTGCAAACTGAGCTAAGTAAACCGTTCTTTCCTTAACTGTGTCAAGTATTTTGTCTCAGCAGTGAGAGAAAAGTAACTAAGACGATTCCCAGCAAAGGGAAGGCTGACACATTACAGGTAGTTACCCAGCATTTAGACACATGGCCATTCCTGACTTTGGAGGAGGTTGGAAAACATAATGTTCTTTCTTGTGAGGACATGTCCAGCTGTAAACAGGGAAGTTCAGTATTAAAAAGAAAAAGGGTGATTGATAATGGAAAAGAATTCTGCAATCTCTGCTTCAACATTTTCCTTTCAGTAACACAAACTCCCTGCTGCTGCACTTGTGCCTGGGTTTGCCATGCCTGCTCTATGCTCAAGGGTCAAAGTTAAAACCAGGATTTTATTTGTCCATGACAGCTTGATGAAACTTGGAAAAATACTTGAAATAAGTAAAACTGTAAAGGTGACTCACCAAAATGTCTGTGATTTCCAATCCCGCACTGTGTAGCCTTTAAATAGCCACCATGGGAAATAATAAGCAATGTTCTTCCCATCGGCCTTTGGGAGTCTGACGTTGACGGTGCTGCAGGGGTGTGAGGTCAGGACGTGGTCCATGGCTGCTGCCCAGGGGGACCCAGTCCTGTTCTGCAGCATGGCACGTGTCCTCATTTACTCTCCAACACCAGGGCATTTCCACGACTCGCTAGCTGTCTGTAAATTCATACTTGAGTTCTTCGTCTCCGTGTTTGACCCAGTGGTGGATTTGCGGGTCTATGACCTTTTAGCCCGAGGCTGCCCCTGGTCAAGTCCTACTGACAGCAGAGGAATCCAAGGAAGCTTTCAAATTGATGGAGCTGCTTTTCCTGTGTATATTGAAGGCTATTTTTCTCTTTGATCTCTTAGTGAAGTGAATGACATTAAGAAAGCCCTTAATGTCAAACAAGAGATAAAGTAACTAAGAGGTGAGATCTATGGTAAAACTCTTGCCGCCCTCAGATCACCATAAGGAACTACTTTTATCCCATTGACTTATTTTAGTATTTTCCTGCTTATGGCTTTATTTATATCTGCTTCAATTTTTATCACAGTACTACTTCCTTCTACTTAACTTAATCTTAAATTTTTCTTATGTCTTTGGTGGAAAATTAGATTTTTGAAGCAGTTTGCCTAATACATACATTATAGTGCTATAAATTGGTCTCTAGACACAGCATTAACTGCATCACACACATTTTGATGAGTTTCCTTTTCATCTTTACTTAGCTCAAATATTTTTCAAACTTTCATCAAATGGTAATGGATGAATAGCAGGATGTATCTATAGGGTATAGTATGATGTAATGATAGATGTCTCCTCTTCAAAGTGATTAAATCAAACTAATTAACCTTGCATATTTATCACCTCTGTGGTGAGACTAAAGATCTATTCTCTTGACAATTTCTAAGTGTACATTTCCTTATTATTAACTGTACTCCCCAGGCCGTACAGTTGGTCTCCAAACTCCAAACTCTTCACGGTATCTGGGTGAAACCTTTGACCAATTTACGCCCGCCCCCACCCAAGCCCAATCACGTTCCCTGATAATCACCATTTTATTCTCTGTTTCTCCGAGTTCAACAATTGAGAGGTCCACATACAAATGAAATTATGCTGTTTGCCTTTCAGTGTCTGTCTTATCTTTACATCATCATAGATCACAGGAAATCCTTCTTTCTTAAAGATAACTGGTACTCATATAGATGCCTATGTGTTCATATATTTATGTACATTTGTATGAATGAATATACATTTAATAATATATGGACATGTGCACATACTACATCTTCTTTATGAACACTTAAAATCGGAAGTGCGGAAATTTCTTAGACATATTGATTTCGTGACCTTTGGATGTATGTTCAAAAAGGCAAGTCCTGGGTCATGTAGCTGTTCTATTTTTTTTAAAAGAGAATTAAGAAAAAAAAAACAGCAGTAAAAATGATACAGAATTTCAAAACAAGATGATAAGAAATTAACAATGTTTATTACATTGCATATTGTTATCTTCAAAATAGTTGCTCAGATTACCAGATCTAGGCATGCAAAACTGATCCAGCAATATAAGCACTGACTGTACCTTTCAATGAACTGATAGAATTGGTAGTACAACTATCTTAGCTATCTTGTGTGTGTGTGTGTATATATATATATATATATATATATATATATATATATGTGTTTTCCCCCTTCCTGTTTTTCTCCTTTTCCCTATTCTAGGTTTGTTCTTTCCTTTTGAGCAGTTTCTTTACCTTTCACAATATCTATTGTGCCTTTTGAATGTTATTTACTCTTTCAGTTTCTCATACTAGGGAGATAATAAGATGTTTGCACATGCAAGTCTGATTTATTTCACTTATGAGTATAGTCTGTAGTTGCATCTGTTTATCTATAAAAGCCTCGAGTTTATCTTTCTTTAAAGCTGAGAGTACTCCATTGAAAAAAAATACTACATCATTTTTATCCATTTTTCTGTCGATGGGCATTTGGGTTGTTTCCAAGATTTAGCTATTACAACTTGTGCTGCTATAAACATGGGAGCACGTATTATCACTGTGGTATGATGTTTTCAATTCTTGGAAAATACCCAAAAGGGGAATAGCTAGATTGAATGGGACCTCTAATCCTAGTTTTTGAGGACTCTCCACACTGATTTCCACAGTGGTTGCACCAGTCTACACTCCCACCAACAGTGGAGAAGTGTTCTTTTTTCCTTACAGCTCCACCAGCATTTGTTATTGGTTGATTTCTTGATGATAGCCATTCTTTCTGGAGTGAGATGGAATCTCAGTGTTGTCTTAATTCTCATTTCTCAAATGACCAATGATATATTTGCATTTTTAGATGTCTCTTGAGACTCTTATCTGATGTGTGTACTGTTGCATATGTGCTATTCAATCTCTAAAATTTTATTGACTTCTCAGATTTTGCAGTACACATTACCACTCCCCCAGTCTAGCTGCTTTTCAGACTTGCCGGCAACTGCAAATGGCTGTCGCAACCCCTCCTCCCATCTTCATAATGCAGTGGTCTTCTGTTCCACTCGTCATGTGCCTTAATCACCTAATATATCTTTACTATTGTTATTTTGCAAAGTCACCTGTTGAGCCCAACAACAAGAGAAAAATGAAATGCTAGACATTAGAGTAGACAGATGTTTATCTTGATCGAAGCATTACACCATGCATATGTGAATTGGAACATTACATAGTACCTTGTTAAGATGCATAGTATTTATGGGCTGTAGTCAGGGGCTACAAGGAAAACAATTACATACAAAACACATCATTTAGAGTATTATTTATAATGGTCACCCAAGGAGTCAAATACAAAGAAAGAGCAAGAAATCTGTCCACCCACTAAAGGCCTAGATAATCCAGCTGAGGGCCTGGATCCCATGGCAATAACCTGCGTGAGTTGAGCTGAAAACCTAGAGCCTGTGATAATGCCTCTCACAAGTCCAACTGGAGGCTTCAAGCCCATGATAATGACTCATGCAAGTCTATGTCACGGATCTGTGCTGGGAAGACCCAAAGGTCAGTGGTGGAAGCTAGAAAGTCTATGCCAGCGGGGTGAAGGATCTGTGCCAGTAGGCCAAGGGTTCTGTACTGGAGCTAGGAAGCAATGCTCAAAGTAAGAACCAGGGCTCCCCCAAAAAGTACCACAGCCATCCTCAGCGACAATGAGGTCCTGATCTTCTCTGACGATGAGAACAGCTGAGTTCATATCAGGAATCCAGTGTGACAAAATTCTCCTAAAGATTAAACAGCACACATCTTTCCCTCTGGAGTCAAGAAGCGATGTTCAAAGTAAGGACCAGAGCTCCCCCAAAGTGAGCCACAGCCATTCTCAGCAACAAGGCCCCAAGTTCCTCTGATGACATCAGAGCGGAAAGCCAGCATGACAGTCTCCTCCAGGAGAATCAACAGCACCAAAAGAACCGATCTTTCCAAACAGCAAGAGTTAAGAGGATTCACAATGCTACTCTTCCTCTCTGGGTTTCCTGTATGCTGGCAGCAGTCCTCAGGTGGGCCTTCCATGCTCAGTACCATGCTGATTCAGTTCAGCTGGTATTTAAATTGACCACCAGTTTTCAATCCACAACAGTATGTTTCTGTATAAATTAAAATTTTACTTTAAAAAGAAAAAAAAGTGAGACATATCATTTGTGTATATGTATTCCTTTTCTTGTATGCTCACTTCATTTGGATCCAAATTAACTGCTTAAGTACTCTTCTTTTCCCCTGAGAAACTTTGAGATTTTTCTAGGCAGTTCTGCTTGTCCTTTTTCTACCATAGGTAAGATGTTTCTTTCTTCTGGATTTTTCCAGTATTTTCTTTGTCTTTGGTTTCCTATAGTTTGAATTCCATGTGTTTATTTATACATGCCTCAGTGTTTCTCTTGTGCGGTGTTTTCTAAGCTCTTTAGATATGCAATTTAATTTCTGTCATTAATTTGAGACACTTTTCAAACTTTACTCTTTCAGATATTGCTTTTCTCTTTCTTTTTTCTCTGTCTAGCATGTGTTCCTATTTTTGTAATTGTTCTCAAACTGTACAGTGAAAGCTTGGTTTGAGAGAATAATTTGTTCTGCTCATAATCCAAAGTACTTGTATATTGAAGCAGCAAGGGAAGGAGGGAGGAAGAAAGAGAGAAAGAGAGAAACACACAGACAGACAGACAGACAGAGGACCCAGTTGTGATTTGCAGCATTTGGTGTGAGGCATTACTTCTATGGCAAGACACACCTCATTATTAAGCTAAAGTTTCTTAGAAACGTAAGTCCAAGGTTGGAATGTATTCTGTTTCCCCTTTTTCACCCCCTTTTCTCTCTGAGTTCTGGTGTGGGAAGTTTCTGTTGACACTGTCATTGGGTCTTGTTGTCACTCTGCCCTTCTGTCCCGGGGTGTCGGTCACGCCTTCTTTGTGGTCATTCCCAACCTTCCCCGTGCTTTACTTTTGAGGATGTGCACCTGAAGTTTTCTGGGGAGAAATAGCCCCAGTTCCTGGGACTAGTTAAACTGAGGTGCAGAAGCCACAGGTTACGCAGCTGACGTTAATTTCATCTTGCACTCAAATAGGAGCTCACTGGTGCCTTGACCAAGAACAGACAAAAGCTGGGGTACACCTCACACTGCAGAGCCCCGGCGTGGGTCAGTCGGAGCCTGGAAGGGCAGTGCTTGGCTGGCCTTTCCTCTCCTCCACTATGTTTTCTGGGAATGTTTCAGACTCCGTTCCTCAGGAAACCCAAGATAAGACATGGGCCCTGTAATATCTTCCTGTCCTAAGTATTTGATCCTAGGAAGTTCACTTTCTTACTATGGTGTCTAGAATTTCATTTCTCTCCACCAGGAAGGTCAGACCCCATTACCTAGTCCACTATTACTAGTGTAGAAGTCTACACACAGCTTCTCCTCAAATTGATGTCATTTGTTAACACCACTGCCATGAGGAGAGTGAGCGACTTGTAGTTCCCAGGCCTTTCTGGTCCTGCTTTCAGTACTGAATGCCCTGTGCGCCAAGAAACTCCCAGGTCTGAACAGAGACGAACAGGTGATTGTCCTAGCTGTCGGCGAGACTAAGGTCCTCCAGGTGGGGCAGTGGAGAGCGCCCGTGCTTGCTGTGTCTCACCCTGTTCCTCCCTTTATGAGGCTGACTCCGACTCTGTCTCCGTCTTGCCTGCTCTAGGCCACAAGACACTGGTTGTTTCTCTCATCTTGGCTGTCTTTCCTGATGTCTCCACTAAATTATCTCCATTCTGTTTCTACTAATGGAACTTGAAACATTTCTCTCCTACGGTAAGGTAGATTTCACTCTGGGTGGTTTCTATTCGATGTGGTCTTCTGGACACGGAAAGGGACTGGCACGGCTCTGGGCTTCTCTGCTGCTGAACACTGATTGCCTTTTATTAGAGCTCCAGATAACACTGTGCCTCTGTTTCAAACAATTTTCAGTCTTGTCTTTCTCCCTTCCGAACTTCATGCTGCCGGAAGAGAGTAACTGATGAGACAGCACAAGTCACTAGTGTGTCCTGGACAGATTTTCCCTAACAAAAGGAGTTGAGGGGACGGTGAGGCTGAATCCCGTGCATTAGGACCAGCGTTAGGTGAAGGAGATCGGTGTGAGTGGAACAGCTATGCCGGTGGTGGTGTTTAGACCAGAGGCTCTCAGAGTGTGGGCCCCAGAGCAGAGCAGCATCAACACCACCAAGCAAGGTGTTAGAAACGCCAGCTGTTGCGACAGACTCCAGATGGTTAGATCAGAAACTCAGCATTGCTCCCCACAAGTCCCTCCTGTGACCTCCAGTATGGTCAAGGTCAGAGAACGCGTGCTCTGGAAGACGCTCCTGGCTCCGTACCTCGCCTCTGCCGTTCTGTACTGTTGTTTCCCCTAGACTCAAGAGTGATTGAATAATTTTCTCAATAATGAAGAATAAAGAAGATTAATTTTACTCTTTGTACTAATGCCACCACCGTGATCAGTAGGTGACCCACCCGTAGGTTGCTCTTTCCCCGGGGAGCATGTGCTGGGTAAGGCAATGGATGAAGCTGCCCAGAATTTCACAACCCCTCTGAGGCTGGATGGAATGGGGTGACATAACTGAGGGCTATGGTCCCACCTGCTCTTCCATGATGCCATCACTGTGACAGGCTTCTGCACTGTGTGGGCTCCACATCTGTCCACTAGACCAGCCTTAGTGGTGATGTCCAGAGAGACTCTGCTAGGTGGGAAGACAGGTCCATTCCCAGAAGCGTTAGTGGTTTCTGTGAGTACAAATCCCTGGTCCTTCCAGAACGGGACAGGGCCAGTTCAGGCTACT
The DNA here is from genome assembly GCA_004365215.1 of Cuniculus paca. Classification (NCBI taxonomy): domain Eukaryota; kingdom Metazoa; phylum Chordata; class Mammalia; order Rodentia; family Cuniculidae; genus Cuniculus; species Cuniculus paca. Next base: position 12,262 of record RJWT010016570.1, on the reverse strand, counting down.
TGCCGTAACACATAGTACCTGTTTGGTCTCCTCAAGGAATATTGCCAAGCTGGTGACTCAGTCATTGTCTATGCTTCTTCCCTGTTTTTCTATCACTAACCAGACCAGCTCTGGTAAGTGCCAACTCAAACTGGGTCATTGCATAACCTTCATCTCCAGCCAGACACAGGGTATTCATGGGTGTGTCCTGCACAGCCTGTGGGGCCCACCTGCGGGCTTCTTCCCGTAGGAAGCCTGGGCGTGAGCAGGACCGCGGGCTTTCACGTTTCTGTGCTCCCCGGAGCCGCCACTGCAGCCAACTCTGTCGGGAGCGCTAGTCAGCCCCCTCAGCAGCAGCTCCTTCCTCCATCTCAGGTCCTGGTCAAGGATTTCTTAGACTGGGCTGCTGCAAGAGAGCTCCACAGATGGTGTGACCTATAAACAACACAAATTCCTTTCTCACATGCTGGAGAAGGGAAAGGCCAAGATCACGGAGCCAGAGGAATCGCCATGTAGTGAGGGCCTCCTCCTGTTCACGGAGGGCATTTTCCATTGGATCCTTGCATTTTATGAGAACATCTGTACCATTTGTATGGTCTGCACCCTGGGGATCTAATGACCTCCAAAGGCCCCACTCCTCCTGCCACCAGTGCCTTGGGCGTTAGGATTCCACTTGTGCATTTGAGGGAGAATCGAACGCTCAGATCATAGCAAAGGCTTTGCCTCGCCATTTCCCTCCTCCATGGCTCCGTGGTTGCTTCCACACCTGCTCTGCCCTGGTCTGCCTCTATCCACTTGGCAAACAAAGGCAGACCCCTAGTACCCCGCTGCTCTGAAGTCCAGCTCCTTGGATTCTCAATGACTCAGTCTGAAAGGAAGGAAAATGAAAGCAATATCTCATTTGACATCTTGTCATTTTCTTCTGGATGGTGTAGGAATCCTTCTGATTGACTGGCGAAGGGCAAAGAACTACGGAAAAGAAAGCTGAAAGACTGATATCACAAAAGTTGAAGATGTCCAGAAGTGCACATGGTGTGAAGAGGACCGTAAGAGAGACCCTATGCTCCTAGCCGGGGTTCCCTGAGTGATGTAGCCCTGGGTCCTGATTCTGTAAAATGTGTTCTCTGGCAGCCTTGTGACCCCAGCTGGGTGTCCAGCAGGGACACTGTGGACCACGTTAGACTACGATGATGAGTTTCTAGCTTTCCTTTCATTCCTTCTTGTTCTTTCTTTTTCTCCTATCCTTCACCTCAATGCAGGTGGCAGCTCAAAGATCTAACAGGCTGTCGCCTGCGTTTCAGAGCAAGTGATCACACAGAGGAATGAAGTCTGAGTGAAGTCTCTCCTCCACCCACTTTCAGCAACTGCAGTTTCTCTCACTTCTTAGTAGATCCCTTTGTTGCTGATAGAGTCAGAGTGCCAAGGAGAGGCTAAGACTCTGCTCTTCAGCAGTCGTGGGATAGCTGCACGTTTGTGGCCCAAAGGTCCTAATTTGGCACCTATTGATCACCTGGTGATGGGCCTCATCAACACGACTGTGGTTATTCAGTCCCCTGTGCCCTTACCCTTAACTCCTCCAGTGACATGCTCAGCATCACGTAACTCTGCACCCCGCTCCTGCTTCTCTGTCTGTGCGATGCACACAGGTGACTTTCATAACACAGCCACCACAGGTCCCGGGTGAGGGCTGGCATTTTCATGTAAATGGCAAGTTTTATATCAGTGTCAGATTAGCTGCGAGGTTGTTTAAACACTGAGACCTTCTGACCAGCCTGACAAGGCAGGATTTCCAGGAAGAAGGTGACATTTCCGAGGCATCCCTGTCTCCCAGGCTGGGATATATTGTTGATCTTTTCTCAAGAACAAGTGATAAAGATGCTGTTGTCAGGACTTTGAAAAAATAATAAAAATACTATATTTTCTCTTTACCTGTTCTTCCCCTTTTCAAATTACTCTGTTTCCAGATTACCTTTTCCAGAACTCGCATTCGAGATTTGGGCCAACACAAGTAGGAGCCATGGTGATGTGGTCTTGCCAGGCCACAGTGGTGAGTTCAGCACTTGCAGTCAGTTGTACAAACAGGTCCTTTCCTGTGGTCCTCTTTTCACACTCATGCTAGGAAGGGAGACCCAGGGTGTTCACAGTTTTGAAATTTCTACTTCACAGGTAGACTGGGGGGAGAACTGTGATTAAATCAGATTTATAGTCTTATGCTTTTAGAAACACAAGACATCATATCATGATTGTTTTCATCCCTGAAAGAAAAAGAAACCTGCTTTTCCTCAGACCACCTGAATGACGTAGGCACGTCCACAGCCTGTACACGGAGGACGTGTGCTCCAGGCTGTGCAAGCGGGAGTGCAGTGCCCTGATCCATTCACCCGGCGGCAGCAAAATCCATCTCTGCCACTTGCCTCACCCCAGCGCCATATCGTGAGCACAAAGTATTGGGTCGACTGGGTGAAATCATACGATGGTGCTTTGTACTTGGAAGAATTCAGGTAAAGGTCATCGTGGAACTACCAGTGGTGGTGCAAAGCTGACCTGCCCCTCTCAACCTCTCCTTTCCACCTTGCCTCTTCCCTTCTGCAGCCACCTGGGCTGTCTCCTGGTTGAGCTGCCACCAGGAGCTGCCATCTTTTCCCCAACTGCTGGAAGCACTGGCTTCATTGACGTGAACAACAGCAACAACAATAATGCTATTGATAAAAACCACTATTTTTGAGGACTCCAAATTCCTCCTTCCCTTTTCCCTGTAACCCAGGCACCTTTGAGCAAAGAGGTTTTCCAGACATGCCCATAATTATGTTCCTTTGTTTGGAAACTCATAATGCCATCTTATTGCCCATGAGATACTTCTAAATCCCTCTCCCTGGAAATCAGAATCTTCAGGTTATCCTGCAACCTAAGCTCCCACAAATGTCACCTCCTCCTCCCCAGGTCAAGTCGTGTCATGCATGTGTCCCCAAAGATGGTCAGCAGCTTCCTACCTCTGCCTGTCTAAATCCTGCACTGCAGAAAACCCAGGTCAGACCTCCATCGTCTCTGCAAAACTCCTCTGCTCTTGTCGCAAAGCAGACAGCCTTTCCTTGGGCGAGTTGCACCTGTTGTGTGCCTGTAACCAGTTTTCTCACAGAGATGACATTTTTTATGCCTTTGGTTCCTTGGGGCTCATCATGTAGTGTTGTGTGCATATAAGAATGAAGGAATAAATTGGAACTACTGGTATACTTACGAGATTGAAGGTTCAGAGAGAAAACTACTTGATTTTGTGTGGGGCAAAGTTGTGCTGTCTGCAAACCTGACCTGTTTACTCGGGGGCTGGGGTGCCACTGTTTCACTGGAGGGCTGCATGTCTCGGCTTCAAAGGGTGAAGGGGAGTGGCGGGCTGTCCAGTGAGTGGAGCTGGGCCGGTTGGGTGCAGAGAGAGCTGAAGGCCAGTGCTGTGAATGTGCCTGGGGATGCTGGATGGATGAGAAATATGTTTTAGAAACTAAAGTAATTTGTTTTAAGCAAGATATATAATTCCTGAGAATCAAGATATACGAGCAAAACATATCTGATGCAATTTAGTTAAGATTTAGATTAAAATGCCAGAATCGAGTTAGTAATCAGGTAGGTAGAGAAAAAATTGGTTACCCCATATTTTAGCTTGAGTGATTATTGAGGCAAATATTCTGAGCCTGTAGTTGAAAGCAGTTCTGAATAAATTGTATTGTGATAAGCATTTGCTTGGAATACCAAGTCTCCCGCCTTAAATCAACACAGCAAAGACCATAAGCTCAAACAAGGAGGTAAGGCTGATTTCACATGGAACTCCACGGCTAACCCAGCTTGTTGTTTACCATATTTTTCTGCAGTTTTGCAATATGAAAAGGAAAAGCTTGTCTACCCGAATGCTGGGTAAGTCTCTTTTTAAAAGTCAAAATCAGCTTGTAAAGAACTCAGGAAGTGTGTAGTTTAATACAGCCGAAGGAACTGCACAGCCTAGATTAAGGTTCTAATCTAAGACAGCATAAAACATATTTCAGAGTTAGGTTTGCAGTTGCTGTAAGGTTGCAGGATTTCTCTTTTCCACGATAAAGTGGCATACAGCTTTGTATGGTGAGACAAGAGAATGCGTCATTGTGACTTCATGTTTTGTGTGCTTGTTAAGAAGAGTGGAGGCCGAGATACCCAGGAGAAGGCAGATGAAGCCCCGACAGAAGCATATTTCTGCCTCCAAGCAGCTTCTCTTTTATCATTCAATGAGGCTCTTGGTAACCTAAGTCAGTGTTAGAGTATCAGACACGAAATGGTGTCCATGTAAAAGATTAAGTTGCTATATACATAGATTTTCGATCATGGGCTGGTTTTTAATTTCTTTGTCTTCTCTACTATGCCACACCATCTTCTTAGGTATATGGCACTGACTGCTGATGTTTCAAACTTATTGTGGATTATTAAATCAGAAATTTTATTTGGTATTCTGATTCAAACCAAGAAGAGTGATATATCTCATTGAGATTTCATTTAATTGAAGAATCTTCTTGATGCAGATAATCATGAGATTGATTAAATATAAGGGTGGTTATCTCATTTGTTCCTGGGATGTCTGCACAATATACTTAGTTCCATAGATTCCCCACTATCCTTGATGTAATTGGCCAAGCATAAAATCAAATCACACGTGTTAATTATTGAGTTTCTGAATTAGGCACTCATGCAAAATTTTTTCTAACTCGTGGTAATTCACTTTTACTCAAGTATTGATGATCTCTACATTCTAATGCATGAGGCAGATACACTCAACTGTTGGGCATTTCTTACACTAGAAGTCTTGCTCCTGTGCTAGGACCTGCAATTGACCCAAAGCCATGATAGACATGGGGCAGCGGTCACTGAGGTGTGGATGGAGCCTGGCCCCTAATGTGTGTGAGATTCTTAGCTGCTGTTTCTTCTCTTTCCTAGGCCAGGTGAGATGTTCTGAGGTGATAAACAGGGATTGGATATTGTCCAGGGCACCCACTCAGCCTGCCCAGGTTCTGCGTGAAAGACACGCATTGATTTTGTGGCCCATTCCCTGAGTTATTGCCATTGCCCTGACTCACACAGAAGTCAGTAAGTCTCCTCCTAAGGTGCTGGGTGATGGGAGCCCGAGCTGTTTCGGGGAAGGCAGTGGTCAGAGGCCAGGAGCCAGTGCACTCTTGCAGCCTTGCACTGGGGAGCAAAGGCAACTGGACGGTGCTCTGGGCGCCTTCATTCACTTGTCTGTTTGTTCATGGATTGGCTTGTGTCCATCCTTTATTGGCCAGAATTCCAAAAAAGAAAGCCCACCATACTTTACACTCATCTGGTTGGAAAAACTCTACAGGAGACAATAAAAGCCATTGATTTGGACCATGGGTCCCTTCCTCCCTGAGCTCCTTAGCTAACCTGAGGTGTGTGTGAGCCCTCTCCCTTCCCGAGACTCCCAATTCAACACACAGGAACTGCATGCTGGGTGACACAGTGAAACAGCCCGAGGGCTTAGGATGGGGCAAGGCTGAAAGATTTGGTTCAAGGCACAGGAACTGATGGCTGTCTCTTTCACAGGGCCATTTTCCATCAGAATTTAGGGATAAGGGCTGTAATGACTTGGAATGGATAGGCATTTTGGATTTTAAGTGCAAAATAAATTATATCCTTTCCTTGACCCACTTTGTTTTTAGACCTCCCTACCTTACAGCATACGGGATGAGGTCATATTTCTAGGTACCCTGCAATTACATTAATAAGTCCACTTGATAGTCAGACGGGAATATTACTGTGGTAGAATAATTCATGCTATAGAATATGTAGCTAATAGTGCTGGCTGTGTTTTCATGCTTAGAGATTGCAGCATTTCTCTTTGTCCCAAGGCAATGTTTTTAATATTTGCCATTGACGGTGATACATTTACCTTAAGTTCTATCATTAAAGATATTATCATATGAAAATTTAGAAATAAATGGCATGGAGACCGAGGGGACTGATGCAGTCCTAAGGGGTCCAGGGAAGGTGACAGCCTGATGTACCGTCCCCCACTACCACCGCACAGGTCAGAGGCCCCGAGCGTGATGCAAGAGGGGCCTCGGTGAGAGTTTGACTTTAATAACTTCCTGATTTCAATTAGAGTTGACTGTTTCCTAAGGACACCACGGGTCACCTCTGGGTTTATACCCATCACCATAATCATGAATGATGTCTAATCTGTTGAGACCACAAAATCCAGCCCAACAGACTCCTGCTTGCAGAAATGCACCGGCAAACTCTCCAGTTTCAGAATCCCTTGCTACTAAACTCATGGATAGTTTGCTAAATGAATCTTACTATCAAACATAAAAGCTATTATTCCACCGGTCCATGCGTTAATCCTGAGCCAAAAGTGAACATTGGCCTGCACCTCGAGGGAATGTCTACCCGGAGCCCTGCAAGTTACGCAAGCCCAGCATGCGTAGCGAGGCCCACACTCGCATATGCACAGTGCCCACACGCTCGTCATGGTACCAAGAAGGCCAGGCGGCATCCGTCACCCATCTGGACTCCATCATGGGGCACCCACACCGTGGAGCCTTGTCAATCTTGGCTCTGCTTCCCCAGCATGCACTGTATCTGTATTCCATATGCAAATTCTCCAGTGAATGATTTTCCTGTTTTGTAAGCTAGACTGCACCTGTAACATGTGAGATTGAGTTAAAAATGACAAGGAGACAAGCACAAGGCACATTATCTTGACAAACTCAGCCTCCGAAAATTACCCTGGGCCTGAATTATTAAAATAACAAGGAATATTTCACTCAGCTGTGCAGAAATGATCCTAATTGTCCACTTTAGCTAAATCCTTTCAGTCTCTGAGATCGGTCAATTTACATTGGTGGCTTGCAAATTCCTCAACTCCCATTAGAGCAGAGCAGAGCAGCAGCGCGCTGCACCCTCATTTATTTTAATAACCTGCCAAGCAGACATGAAAATGTTAAAGTTGGAGGCTATAACATGACAGCAGCCGGACTTGTCAGAGCCACATTATAATCGGGTTAAAATACTTTCTTTCTCCCTTTCATGTCTTTTCAGGTAAGTGGGCAACTAATTGTCAAATTACTAATTTTGTTGGCATTAATATCAATACCGAGACAAGAGGAGCATGAACTGTTGAAGGAGAAATTTCTCTTCCACACCTCTGGGGCAGATGGAGAAATACCCCAGCAACAAGAGAGGAAAACTGTGTATGAGCCGCATGCCGTTCGGTACGAACCCATCTTCGCGAGCTCTGTTTGTTAGTGCTGTCGGCTGGACAGGTGCTTCCACACCATCGGGCTTGGCTGGGGTTTTTAGGGAATCATTAAAATAAAGAAGTGCTAAGCATTCACTCTGGGTCAGTGTTTTGTAAACGTGTATATGCTCAAAGATCAGATATGCAAATATGGAAAAAAATTTACCAACTTGCCATAGATGGAGTGTTCCTGAATTTAAGGTTTGGCCTGTTCTCCTGCCAGCATTTTTAAGATCATACCCATTTACTGTAGAGAGTGTCCTGTGTTGCTGATAAATTGTGTAATTATCTTGGTTGCAGACAACAGATCTCCCGCTGTGGACCGCTTACCCCTGTCACATGAAACACACTGAGATTCTTTGAGAAGAGTCCTCGTGCTCGGGCATGGAGAAGGGGTGGTGTGCAGGTGGGCTTGTGCTAAAAGTGGACTCATTCTGCAGCGGGGAAGGGGGATCGCCCGAAAGGAGGTGCCCAGGGCATCCACCACTTTCCTTTGAGAAGCAGAAAATCGCAGTACTTCACAAGGCTTGGAGTCTGCCGCTGTTTAATTGTTGAGACTCGCTCTCGGAAAAAGGCAAGGGTTGTCGAAGCCTGGTCCGTCACTTTCAGATGCCTAGGAAAGGAAGCAGGAGAGATAACGCCATAAACAAACGAGGCTGAATTATTTTTAAAAATGATGGAACTCACAGGACACATCTCCAAATCTCAAAAATAAATAAATTAATTAAGTAAGTAAGTAAATCAGATTATAAAATTTGGTTTTTTGGTGACAGCTGATTTTTCAACACGTGGAAATTTCTTCAGCTCATAAATAAAATTTTGCTTTCCAATGTTGACGTCTATATTTGGCAAATTGGGGAATCCCAGATTCTAAGATCTAAGAAATAAAAGATAGTAACTTTATTAATTGATTATATTTGCTGATTTTCTCATAATATACTTATTTTGTATATCTTTCTCAGTTATTTAAGACTAAAATCTTTTCAGAATCATTATACATCCTAGCATTTTTGTGAGTTTTTCATGGAAGAATTTGATTTTTTTTCCTGCTTTAATTGAAATAATTGAATAAAAATAACTTTTCTGTTATGAGAAAAAGGTGTTTTCAATTGTTTTTTCAAAATTAAGTTTCCTCTTTTTCTCAAACTTGATGTCATATTCTTAATACAGTTCTTACTGAAATACTTGAAAAGCCTCCTGGAGAACTGAAGGTCCTTTGCTACTCCCCTCTAGGTTAATCGTTAACATTTCAGTTCTTGTGGTGAAAGAAAAGTTAGTTACACGAAGGAAAAAATTATGATTAGATTTTTGTGAAAAGAGTTCTTCTCTAATGGACAGATAAATATTGCATTTTTAATTAATTAATTTTATTGGTACATTTTAGATGTACATGTTCACATTTATCTTAGGGAATTTGTACCTGTACATGATACATCTTGATTTTTCTTTTTCTTTTTTTTTTCCCATTCCCCTCCCCCCAACCCCTCTTCCCCTCCTTGTTTACAAAGATTTGTTTCCAGTTTTCTTTTTTTTTAATTTTTCTTTCTTTTCCCTTCCTGCCTTCTCTCTCCTTCTCCCTAGTTCCCCTTCCCATTTAAACAGTTTCTTCTTATTTCACAGTATCTATTATACATTTTGGTCCTTATTTACACTTTATTTTCTCACTCCAGAGAAAACATGTCATATTTGAGCATGTGTGTTCAATTTATTTCATTTAAGAGTAAGGTCTCAAGTTGCATCCATTTACCTAGGAATGTCTCAAGTTTATCCTTCTTTATGGCTGAGTAGTACTTCACTGTATATAAGAAAAAGCATTCCCTTTATCAGCATTCTCTTTATCCCTTCATTAGTTGATGGGCAATTAAGCTCTTTCCAAGATTTAGCTCTTACAAACTGTGCCACTATAAACATGGGTGCACATATATTGTTATGGTGTGATGCTTTTAATTCTTTCAGGAAGATACCAAGAAGGAGAGTAACTGGGTCAAATGGGACCTCTAATCCTAGTTTTTTGAGGAATCTCCACAAATTTCCACAGTGATTGCACCAGTCTGCCCTCCCACCGCCAGTAGAAAAGGTTCCTTTTTCCTTACAGCCCTACCGGCATTTGTTATTGCTTGATTTCTTTCTAGAGTAAGATGAAATCTCAGTGTTTTAATTTGTATCTCTTGAGTGAGCTGTGATACTGAACATTTTTTCATGTAGTTACTTGCCATGTGTACTTCTTTATCTGTGAAGTGTCTTCATCTCAGATGCCTATTTTTGGATTGGGCCTTTAAATGTGGGGGCAGTGGTCTGTTTTTTTTAAAGCTCTTTATATGTTTTCACCAGTAATCTTATGTCTGAGGAACAGCTGGCAATTTTTTTTCTCACTCTGTGGGTTGTCTCTTCACCCAGCTGGTGGTTTCTTTTGCTGTGTAAAGGCTTTTTAATGGAGGAGATTCCAGTTGTTGATTCTTTGTAACACTTCCCGTGTGATCAAGGTTTTGTTCATAGAGTCTTCGCCTACATCAGTGTCCTCAAGAATTCCACCTATTCTTTCTTCCAGCAGGTTCAATGTTTCTATTTTAATAGATCTTTGATTTATTTTGGTTTTAGTTTAGTGCCTGATAAGATATATGGGTCTAGCTTTAATCTTCGATATGTGAAAAGCCAGTTTTTCCTGCACCATTTATTAAAGAGGCTATCTTACTTCTAGAGAAGGTGTTTGGTTCCTTTGTCAAACATGAGGTGGCTGAGTGTGTTTGGAATTGTTTCCATATCTTTTAATTTTTTCCACTGATCCTTGGGTCTGTCTTTTTTCCCAGTACCATGCTGTTTTTATTACAGTAGCTTTGTAGTATAATTTCAGATCTGGGATTGTGATGCCCTCTACCTTGCCTTTATTGCCCAGAATTGCTTTTCCTACTCAAAATCAAACTTCTTTTTGGAAATTCAGTCATCAGCAAGTTTTTGTCTCTCCTTCCTTTGAACTTGCATTCCATGTATTAGTGACTTAGGTCCTACAGGTTGGGCACAGAACAGTGATTTACTTTTTTGATCTGGTATGAATACACTCTAGGGCTATATTGTCAGAAGCAAGACCATTGTTTTCTTTCCTAAAACTGAGAAAACATTAGCAGCAGAAGGAAATGCTTGATGAGGGGCATGATTCATCTTGTTGCCTACTGGGACCAGTGGCATGGGAGTTCTGAAGGTCATAACGCCATATACGAGGAAATCCGGGAAGAACACCAGCCCACAGAAAAACTAGGCTAAGACCAGCTGAGAGCTAGCAGGAAACTGGCACTGCCATGTCGTTGGGGAGGCATCCACACTGCTTCTTCACCGCACCTGAAATTTAGACCTACATGTTGGTGTTTCCAGCCCAGCTGCAGAACACAGCTTCCGTTGTAGTTATCCCTCGTTATCCGTTCAACCCAAAATCCAACAATGCTCCTGTCCTTCACGCAAAGTGGTATAGTATTTGTGTAGAATCCTATACACATTATCTTCTATAAACTCTCTCAGAATTACTTTTTATACTTAATATAATAAAAGTGCTATGTAATTAGATGTTTAGGAAGTAAAGGCAAGAACAAAAATTTGGACATGCTCAGTACAGATGTTGTTTTTTCTGATTATCTTCAGCCCATAGTCTGTTGAACAGAACCAGTGGGCATGGAGAGGGCTTGCATTTGGGGTAGTGAGATCTCTGAGCTCCCTCTCAACACTTGTCCTCTTTACTTCCATTGCAATACACCCTTCCCGCTCATTTTATACCAGTCAGTCTCACCATCTGTCTAAGTTTTCAGCCTGATGGTCCTTCTGGGAGACATTATCGTTGTGTCACAGTCCTTCCCAGGCAGCTGCCACCGGCAGCAGTACATGTCCCATGGGCCTGAAACCCTGGTCCTTCCATGCAGTGCCTGGGGCCTCCCTGCACAGGGGTTGGGTGAGCACCTCCAGGTGCTTAAACACCATCCTTTCTGTTCAGTATCCAGGGGCATCCTCTAGGAACTGACCTACGAAAAGGTTCTGTTGCTTAGTAATAATAATAGAAAGAATGTCTAGAGACCCAGTGAACCCCTAACTGAAATCCAATTTGTATCCATCAATCCATGAACTCTCTCTCTGTTCCTGGGCTGTGTGAAATCTAGGGTCCTATTGCACATTTCTACCAGGGTGTGTGATTAAACCTCGGGTACTTGCCACACTAGCTCCTGTGAGAGGGTCTCCTTCTCTGTCGAGAACACCTTTAAGATGGAGGAGCTAAAACATTCTTAGTACTTCTGTGCTATCAAGTTGGCTTACTGACCTCTGATGTTAGGGACTAGTCGGCTTCAGATGCTTTCAAGGCTGCAGTGCCTTAACCCACTTAGACATTAAGGTATGCTTTGCATCCCGTGGAATTCCCACTGGGAGACTCTCCCACACCCAGGCCATGGACAGGGCCACCCCTCAGCCTGCCCTTCTCCTGCCACGTCCATGGCATAGAAGAAGCCAGAGCTGCACCTGCCCAGCAGCTGGCCTGACTGCAGCAGTGGTGGTCATGGAGACAGCTGAGACTCTCCTGTCTGTTGGCTTTGTTATTATTAAGCTTTGCAGGGGAAGAGTCCACTCCTACACTCATATTTTCACACGCATTTTCTCAGTCAAGTAAATTAATCAATATTTAATGACATTTTTAGGAGCAGTATTTGATTATGATAATGGTGGAGGAAATTAAAGTAGCATGGCTCTGCAGCACCTTTAACCTCACATGGGAGGATGGTCTTAGCAGTAGCACAGTGGCGCAGAGAAAAGTACAGCTATTTTAGGCCAAAGGAGACTGACTGGGAGAAAAGGAGAATGGATTTGTGAGTCAGATCAGTTAGAGGAGTCGATGTGCCTGGGTGCAGACAGTAGAACAGCAGGGAGAGGTAGACAGTAGCTGGGAGGTAGTTTCCAGGAGGCAGCCGTCATCTGCGAGAAGATCCACTGTAGGGTCGGAGTCAGCCTTTCCTGGTTCATGTGTACCCACTCATTCGGTAG
>RJWT010016569.1:0-19775 GCA_004365215.1 Cuniculus paca | reverse complement strand
TGTTCACACTTCCTGAACCATTTGGTCAACTCATAGAAATTTAAATGGTGATGTACTCAGTAAATACACATTATTATCATAGTAATGGTTCAGATAGCAGAATATCGAAATGTAGTTTATATGGGTTAGAAGAGGGTTGGTTACATAAATTAAGGTATATATCTAAAATTTGTACCACTTAATCACTAAAATTGTGGTAGATAAAGGCAATGTTAGGACATGGGTAAATATTTATGACACATGTTTTTAAAATATACAAAATTCATGACTTTTCCCCCCAAATTTCTAACACTCAAGTGGACAGAGGAAAATTCTTGGGAATAAGTACACCAACCATTAATTGTGACTTTTTCTGCTTTGTGTTGCATCTTTCTCTTTGTATCTGATAACACTTTCCATCTGAAGAGCTTGTCGTTTATATGACAAAGGTGTGTGTGTGCGTGCGTGCACGTGTGCATGAGTGTGTGTGTCCCTCATCCATGGAACAACTTCAAGGCACCATTCAAGGACGCTTGAGGACTGCAGCCCTTCATGAGCTCGCAGTCCTGGTTTGGTTTTACTTCGTGTGTAACCATGATCATGTGTCGTTCAGTCTCGCGGTACATGGATTTCCAGAGAGGTTATAACTCAGTCTTTTAGGCTAGTGTTTTTCTTCACCAGGAAAAAAGAAAAGAAAGAAAAGAAAGAAAAGAACCTGAGAGGAGCCTGTGTCCCGATGGCCCCAAAAGGGCTGCACCCCTCGAAAGCACATCAGCCTCTCTGGGTGCAACCATTTCTCATAGAGACGGTCTGTGAGAAAACATTTCCAAGAGAAGAGTTTTCACAGTACTCATCTTCATGTCCCTGACCAAATCCTCATTGTAATACAGCAAGTCCCCAACTTACGAACAAGCTCTGCTCTAGGAGAATCATTCCTGAATCAGATTTGTTCATAAGCCTAATTAATCCTAACCCTAAACCAACAGAGCGAGTCTCACACAGCACATCTGAGGAGGAGCACGGCTGGAGTGCACATGCCCTGGGGACTCACTGTGCTAGAAAAATCTGCTCCTGCCGTGGGTGTTCGCCATGTGGTCAGGAACGGAATGTTAATCCTCACCACTGTTTTTTGGAAGTAGGTACTCTTGTTTTCCCATTTTATAGACAGGGTAGCTGTATCCTGCAGCCAGTCTGTGGGTCAGCCCAAATCTCACAGCTGGAAAGAGGAAAATCCTGGATTCCAGACAACCTGGCCTAGCTCCAGAGAGCACACTGCTTCTTTTTTTTTTTTTTTTTTTTTGAGATTTTTCTTTTCTTGGTACACGTTTGCAGGTTAAATTCATCTCAGGGAGAGGAAACATGTACCTAATACAGCTTGGTTTTCTTTCAGTCCCCTTCCTGCCTCCCTCCCTCCACCCCTAAGTCCCTTTCTGCATTTTCATTCTCCTTGTTACCATTGCTCTTTCCTTATGCTGATGGCCTACGCTGTTAGTCTACATGCGCCGATGTGACGCTCCACGGTTTCATTTTATCTGAGCCGAATTTCTAACAATATGAGGGGACCCTCCGCTCAGGATTGTGGTTTTAGAGGGCAAGTATGTTCTCACTCCTGCTGCAAGTTCAGCACCTGAATGTCAATGCCGTGAGCTCTGTGCAGCGCCCTGCTACTCGCTATGCACACCTTCCAGAGGACGAGGCCCCGAGGGTCAGCACCTTTGTGCGGGGAGCAGCTGTCATAGCTCTGGTGTTGTGTGAAGACATCGGAGGAGTTGATTTTAAAAGTAGCTCTGTACTTTTTGGTGATTAAAGGAAAACATAATGAATAACATCTGAAAATGTAGCACTGTCACCAAACTCAATTTGTTTTGCGTGACTTATATTTTTAGTAGATTCCCAAGGCATACTGTCAGTACCTGAGTTATGTTTATGAAGAATTCCTTTCATAAGTCTTAAAAATACTTCTCTTCCTTTATGAGATAGCACACAGCAATTAATGAGGTTTTAAAATGTAAAGGTATAGACTCATTTACCTGCTTTTCTTATATATCTTAAATTATATGAAGGAGAAGCTTACAAAAAAAATCAGTGAATAAATTAGTGTAAGGAGGTAAGTCAAAATCCTTCTGGGGCAATCAGTATTTTCCAGTTTTTCCTTAAAAGGCTAGGTTTATGACTATATGAGAAATGATAATATGATTTGAAAACTCTTTGCAACTAGCATGCAAACTTCATGTGAAAATCTAAAATCAGTGCTTTATTAATTTAAGACTCATGTTCCTTCTTTTTTTAAGTTTATGTGGCCTATTCACTGTCCTTTAAGGAGGGACATGACTTGCTTTCACAGGGTGTAATATATATACTGTGTGCAGTGAGAAATCCAACATTTAGGAAACTGATTTCCAAGTGCGTGTGTGTGTGTGTGTAAAGTTTCTGTGTGAACACATGAAATTAGGTTTCTTATTCAGTCATTTTGGGGGTGTTTCACAGTTGAAGGGAATAACAGTTTTCAGAGGTTATCAGGTATTCAGTATGAGTTGAAGTGAGGAGTTCCCGTATTTTCCAGTGCTCCGTGTTGCTAAATCACCAGGTTGTGGAATTTTCACGATGATGACAGTGGCATTGGTGGTACCTGCAGACAGCTAGTTTTGTGCTCAGACTTTAATGGCCTTTAAAATGTTGCCTTCTTGTGAATGTATTTTCACAGGACCTCATTTATAAAAACATATGGCCCACGCACAAAATCACATAAACAAGGGGCTCATTGACTTTGTCCACGAGGAATCCTTACCCTTTTAAGGCAGAATCAGTGATTTTTCCATTCATTTCCTCAGGGTGTTTGGTGCCTTGTGCTGCTTTTCACTTTTCATGTGGCCTTCAAGGCAGCTCTGTGGATCTTCTTTCTCCCTTAAAATATGGATCGCTTGAAAGCAGCAGCCAGTTCTTATTTCCCTCTATCCCTCATGCTTAGCACAATGACTGACACATCCATTAGGCTTATAATATGAGCCTGTTGTTCATTTTGATTTGGGAAATACTAACACAAATAGGGCTGGATACCTAAGATTGATATCCCCGAAGACTTGTTTACTCTTCATTTTCTGTAGAAATTTCAGAGACTCTGAAGAAGGGCATTCTAGGCAGACATGAATGAAGGGAGGGTGTTGAAGACATTTTGTGCATAGGGGACAGTGGGACAGTAGGGAGAGAGGCACAGAGGCCTGAAGATGGTGACATGTATGAGCCTGTGGGCATGGATCTGGTCAAAGATGAGGGATGGGTGGCTTTCTACTAGAGGTCGCTGGGAGGAGACCAATCAGCATCTGCAGTTGCTGAAGACTGACGTGGCATGTCTGTGTTTTATAATCAGAATGAGAGTAATGTTCAGTTCTTTGTCTCTCAGAGAACAAGCTATCCCTTAGCTATAAAGGAATATTTAAGAGGTTAGGATAGAAATAGCAGGAGACTGCATGCAGAGACACAAAATGCAAATTCTCTTGTTTAGACAAGTTATCTGCAGTGGCATTTATTTTATTTCCTTGTTTACTGAAAGGCATTTTATTGTCATATGAAGGACTCATAAGGAGGCTTATGACCTGAAATGACAAAGATGTACAGTGAGTTAGAAATGAGCATCATCACTTTTGAAACCTGACTTCCTGAAAACTCTGGGAATGCCTGTATATGCAGCAGTTGACGTGACTATCTAATGTACGCTAGGCACAGATATTAAAACCTTTGCATGTGCTGTGCCAGGTAACACGATGAAATAGGTCACCCTAGCCTCGTTGTGAGCATCATCATCATAACCGTGAGAATGATAACAAGAATAATGCTTAGCTGTACAAAGATCTGGCCGAATCACTTAACTGAGAAAGTACAGTAGTGGAGCCAGAATCTAACACTACTGTGTCCAGCTCCACATGCTTTGGCACATCAAAAGTATCCCCAGAAGGCCAGGGATTTAGCTCAGTAGCGTAAGCACCTGCCTGGCAAGTATAAGGTCATGAGTTCGATCCCCAGTACCAAAAAAAAAAGTATCCCTGGAAGATCAGCTGTCCTGAGTCGGAGTGTAAAACACATCATAGAGTAGGGTGAAGCTGGATCCTGTCCATAAAGGGAGAGCTCAGCTTGAGCCCAGGTAACCTGTGGCTGTCCAGGGATCTTGGAGCACCCTCCAGTAGAATGCCAAGCCCCTGAATGCTCCAGAGCTGTAGTCATCACTCATCGCTTCTCGTCGGAAGCTGCACCAGCGTCTCAGCAGCCCCTTGCTCCCGTCTTACACACGTGCGACTCTTGATCTTGTTCTGTCAGTTCTCAGCTTACATACTCCAGTGCTTCCTGTTTGTGTTTGGATGTTTTGCCCTGTTTAATGTGGTGTACAAACTCCTTCCTGGATGATGCCTGCTGCTCCTGTCTCCTTTCTTCCCTCTCTGCCTCTCTGCTTGGCTAAGTTTCCTCACCTTCACGTTCACCCTCTGGTTTTTGCACTCACTGTCTGCCCTCGGCAGACCCTGACCAGAGCACCGTCCCCTCTTCTCTACACCAGCTGCTCACATTTCGGGGCACTTTCAGTAGAAAATTGCTCCAGTCCTCTCAAATTTGGGTCATTCCCCCTGGTGAGCTCAAGGAAGCGGGGGAGGGTGTGGAGGGGTTTCTTGCTCTTGCATCCCCTTAGTCAATACCTAGGAGGAGCTCAGAATGTTTTCTTGTGTGAGTGGACGAAGGCAGACATCCCCTGAAGTGCACATCACACCGGTCGCACTGGAGACACCGTGTTAAGTGTTCCACGAATATACACTCCTGCAATTCGCACAGAACTATTTCCGGCTACTCACTAATTTGCCCAACCTGACGAGATCCTTGCTGCAAGGAGTTTAAAGAAACTGCTCGAGCTCCAGCAGTGACAGTGGTAGGATTTGGCCCCAGATGTGTGACGTCGGAGTGTGGGCTCTTGACTGCTGCTATGCAGTGTCTCTGAAGACCACATTCAACAGATCAGAATTTGGAGGTGACATCTGGGACCTCAGGACAGTCACAAGCAGGAAAACCTAGGAGCTGAGTTTTTCTGCATCCTCTGTCAGTGACAATTAGGAGACGCTTGTGATCTCCCTCTGCCTTGGTCTGGTTATCTCCAAAATTAGAAAACCCTGGGTGGAGCACAACAGAGGATGTTCTTGAAATAACAGTGCCTTAAGCCAATCATTCATTCATTTGCGCCCCTCTTAAGCAGGCGCAGTATTGGAAAGAAAGTGCCAGTGGCTGTGGCACTGCCACTGTCTAAAATGGCTCTGAGCTTTTATCTGTAGACTTCGCCCTGTCACCTCCACTCTTGCGGAAGTTGATACTCTCATCCTGTGGCTCTTGGATCAAGGACTGGCACTGGAATACAGTGGCCAGGCAGTTAAATAAATAGCCACAGTGGAGCCACGTAAGAGACCAGAGTGAGTCTGTGCAGACGCAGTTCAGCTGACGCGCGATTCCCAGTAAAAACATAAATGAGGGACTAGCTCATTGCCTGGTCTAGCTAGTTGCACGTAGTAGGTACTCAGTACATATTATCTGTCTAGTTAACGTTTACATTTTTTTCTGTCAATTTTCAATTTTATCACTTTTTCCTGTCTCTAACCGCTCTCATTGCAAAAGGCAAACTAATAAGCATTCCAGCTAATTTTGTACATGCCCTGATTATGTAATCACCATGGTACCCAGGCTCTTAACTGAAAGCAAACAAATTTATTGGAAGAAAAAATTTAGCCTTCGCTCTCTCAGTTAAGGTGTGGTGTTATGGAAGCAGTGCCTCTTCATCCAATTTCATCTTTCATTAGTAGGCACTTTTCCAGTAGGGTCCTCGGGATTATTAAGTGTAGCTGGACCTACTCTGAGGGAATCAGCAGGTCTTGCTGAATGCGAAATAAGCTCATCTTTCAGGTTTAAGGGATACTGACATATGGCTGTTTCTACAGGTTGAATATTAAGGGATATCAATGATAAAAAATGTTAGTATATTCACATCACATTTCTTTTGCAATTTCCTTCTAATGACCAGTGCTGTAGTGATAAAGCAGAGAGGCTACGTTCTTGCTATGCACTATAAGATCAATGCAGTTCAAATGTGTTTTTCATATACATCATTTTCACTTATTAGTAGTGCTGAGTATCAAACGGAATGTGGAACCTATCACTTATTGCAAATAAATTAATAGGTTTAGTGACACTAGTATATAATGGTCCATAGTCCTGTATAGTTACCCAGATTATGTCCTCGATCAAGATTCAGTGACAACCAGAAAAGGCACCCACAGCAGCTGGTAATCTGCCCACAGTGTACGATTCCGAACAGGTTATGTGTGTGTATTTTAGGCCTTCTCTCAGCATGTTTCAAAGCAGATTTGTTGTAAGCACTTGGAAAGCCACAGGAAGCACATTCAGTGGATTTTCTTGAGTTCTGAGAAAATGTGGGTCTGTGATCATTCATTTCGAGTCCACCAGTTACTTTGACTTTGTTGTACTTCGCTCCTCTCTTATTGTGTGTAAGGCATCCTCAAAGAATGATGGCACAGTGTTTGCCCCATGACACTTGGAATTTTTAAAAATAGAAAATAAATCAAACAATTCACTCTAGTCAGCTTCCTAAATAATTTAGCAAAACTTCCTACCATTTTAAAGCAGGCGTTATCTCCATCTATTTTACAAAGAACTAAAGTATTTTTCCTACCATGAAAGAATAATGATTGAGTACTAAAATTTCACAAGAATTTTGTAAACACCTATGGTTATAAATATGAGAAAATATGAGGATTGTGATCACATAAATAATCTAATATACAATGTCCAACACAGTATAAAACATCTTTTGAAGATTTGCATGTTAAACCAATGACTTGAGGTGGAGAAATAATGGCACTCAATAAAATTGTATTAAAACTGTGACTTAGAAAATGAGAGTAAATTTACATGGGTTTTTTAATATGTTGCTTTCTTTCTGACTTTAATTTTAGAGTTGTTCTCAAATATTGTTTGATCCCACTTTATTAAAAGAGCAACTGTGTATATAATTTTGTGCATGTTATTTGAATATTTGTACACGTGAGAAATCCAATTACTTAAAGTAGCATTCTTTTGCTCTGTAAAATAGTAAGTGATACAGATTTTTTAAAAAAATTGCTCCAGAGAATCATGGAATTTTGACCCGTTTGTCATTTAGAAGATGTGACAGAGCAAGGCGTGGTAGCCCATGTCTGGAATTCCAGTACTCTGCGAGGCTGAAGTAGGAAGATTGCAAGTTTGAACCCCACCCAGGCAATTTAGGCACTCAGCAAGACCCTTTCTCTAAATTAAAAATTACAAACAGGCTCAAGATCTAGAAAAAAGTAACAACTTACATTAGATGCATTCCAAGGCATACCTCAAAATTTCCTCAGAGCGTGGTAAAAAGAATAAAAACCAAATTCATTCTATTATTTATGTCTACATTTGAAAATGTCATCAAGTAATCATCCATGTCCCCTGCAAAGTAGGCAAGCAAGCATAGTACCAACAAATTACATTTAAAACTTAATTTTAGGCATTTGGAATGTTATGTTTGTTAGACTTTCGAAACAGTATGGGTCAATCATATCTATCTGCTGAAAACCTAGTACGCTTGGTTTCCATGAAGCATTTTAAGGTGTATGTTTCAGGTCAGCGTTGACTTTATTAAACAAGAAAAAAAAGCAAAATAAAAATAGCTTCAATATAATAAAAATTCATTTCTCCTTCATGTAAAAGGAATTCATAAATAAACTGTCCCAGGCTCACATAGCAACTCTAGGGTGTTACCATGCCTCATAACTTCTGCTTCGTCATTCTCAGTTTGAGGTCAGGATGGTGCAACATGCAAGGCTATCCTAGCCATGCCTTCTTAAGGAGAATTTCCCATGCTCACCTCTGCTTATGTGCCTTTTGCAGACTTGATGCATGCCCGAAGCCAGCTGGGGCTGGGAGCCTTTTAGCTGGTCATATATTCTGGAATTCTGTTATTAAGAAAGAAAGCAAAACTGATGATTGGAAGATAGCATGAAAAGTGAGTGTCTGAAATAGGATCATGCGTTGGAAATTGAAGGGTGCTATTGCATAGTAACTGCATAGTATTCACACACACACATTCATATGCATGACTGGTCCCTCTTAAGCAATTTTAGGAGACTGGTTGTGTATGAAGAACAGGTTGTGTCATCCATCCCCAACTTATTGGTATATAAATTAAGGGCAGATGGTCAAATGTGAAAAAGATAAGAGTTGACCAAATATATGGAACTTAAACCTCTAGTCACAGATTGACTGAAGACACCAAGAAATAGCAACATGAGCTTTCCTATCTGGTTTCAGGGAGCCTCTTCAGATACAGAGTAAATCTAAAATATGGTGGCCAAAATGCTACAGGGGTTGCAAGCTGCAGCTCCCAATCAGTAACACATATTTTGTGTGTGTGTGTGTGTGTGTGTGTGTGTACTGTGCTAACACAACTCTCTTACTGTGTCTCACAGTGATGATGTGCCTGTCTCCAGATCAGTGTTGGAATTGGGAAAGACAGCCACTGGCCTTCACAATGGAAGGACAACTTACTAGAAAAAGAGACCTCTAGAGCAAATTTTCTTAATCATTCTTTCAACTTCAGGTGAAAAATGGTGTTCACGTTGCAAAAGCACACATTGTACTAAAGGAATCCAAAAATTAGTACGCAGCACAGTGGAACCCATAAATACTCTGCCATTCTGTTTCCTTTGCTCTGCAGTTTATAGCACATGACTAATATATTGTGCCTGAGTAAGAATTTGATAAGTACACTTATTTACCCACGATTTTCAGTTACATTTGTTGATGGTAGCATTGCTGGAAATTATAGAATTCAAGAGATTGATCATTATTTCAGTTTGAGATAGATACAGCCCAACAAAATGAATATGTGTGATACACATTTATCTTTTCTTTTTTTCCTTTCTTTTAGCTTACTTAATTAGACAAATAAAATATAACCTACCTGGCCAGTGCCCACACATTTTTTGAGAATAAAGAAATGTTCCCTCAACTTTACTAGTGATCAGCAGGAAGTGCCGCGTGTCTCTGTGTATGTGTATGTGTATGTGTATGTGTGATAGTCTACACATGAGATTCTTAAGCATGCATCACAGTGAATTTTTCTCCATGAAATACATATAGATATGGTTTCATGGTGAAGGTCTTGGGAGGATTCATGGTAGTGTACTCCATGTATTGATGATGGTCAGAGTTTATCAATGCTAAAAAGGAAGAGAGTAAAATGAAGAAAGATGTATACTGATGTTTGTATGGAAGACAGGACGAGCCTAAGTAGAACCAAAGAAGTGAACTGCAGCATAGAAGAGGAACCAGTTAGGAGTTAATTACAAAATTCAGAGGAACGTTTTGGGGAAGAGTGGTGAGTGATAGAAAGGTTAAGTAAAGCAATAGCTGAAGGATTAGAAAACCAGAAGGTAACTTGTCACCCTTTCTCAAGAGAATTGGAATGCTGCTGCCAAAAACTAGGCTCACATAAGTGAGAAAATAATGCAAAGGAGTAAGGATCTTGGAGTACACGGGGCTCTCCCTGGGGCCTTTGTGTCAAGGAAAGAATGAAGAAATCTGAGTTGAGAATGCACCTGTGTGGTCAGATGGGGCTGCGGTAGCTTCACGTGGCTGCTAAGTTTGTGAAACATGGATGGATCTTGAGACTGTAATACTAAGTGAAATAAATCACAGAGGCCCAAACGTAAACAATGTAGAGAGCAAATGAAAGAGAGGTGGCAAGAAGCAGGAAAGTAGACCTTGAGTGGGGATGGGAACAAAAAGCGATGAAGATGTGATACCTGTAGGCACCAGATTCCCCCAGGAAAGGCAGTGACTACGTATCACAGACATATACTGTTAAAAACTTAAAAAGAGAAATGTGGCGAGCCTAAATAAAGATGCGCTGTGAATATGAAGTATAGACTGGATTTCAAAGTGTTAGTTTGAAAAAGTGTAGATTATCACATTGAAATTTGTATATGGATTACAGGTCGAAATGATCACATTTCGATACATCCGATGAAACATAACGTATTCTTAACATTAATGCCATCTTTTTAGTACTTGGTGCAGTTATTAGCATTTTCCCCATGTGACTGGGTTTATGACTCATGTCCTAACTGGCAATCAGAGGTATTCTATGCTTGGACTCCAATTTGCCACTTCAACGTTTGACAATAACATATGAGGGGCAATCAGAAGCTATTCCAAAGACTATAATCTTTTCTACATTAACTTAGAAATGTGATTTGTTATAGTAGAGAGAACACGAGCCCCTGGATTCAGCTCTGCTACTAACTAACTGTACGGCCCCAGGCAAGTTACTTAACTTCTGTGAGCCTTGATTTCCTCAGCCATAAAATGAGAATCATAATACTCACCACACAGGGTAACCGTGAGGGTTCAGTGGGAATGTAAAGGACTTTGCAGAGGGCCTGCCCCATAATTTGCACTTAATAAACGTTAGTTCCCTTCTTTCTTTGTGTGTGTGATCTGTAACTGTGAAGGGGAAAGAATTGCTCTGATACACTGCAAGCCTCAGAAGGAGGAGGGTTAGAGCAGAACAGGAATTAGATTTGAGGTCACTGATACTTTGAAGATGAAAAATCGGAGAAAATCCTCCCAAGATTAAAAACCAACTAAAAATTACATTTAACTTCTTTGAAAGAGCAAGAAAGTATTTCAAATACAGAAATGTGTGTATGCATGTACTTACATATGCATGTGTGTTTATGTACGTGCACATATATTCCAACTTAGCATATTCCTTGTGTCTCAGAGAGCTTCATAATGCGGTGCATATGAAAGCATTTTGTAAACCATAATGCATGGATTCAAATATTAATACTAGTGTCATTATTGTTGTAGAGGATTTTATCCACTAACAGTAACAAATGCAGAGAAACAAAGTAACCCCAAATGGGAAAAAATTAAAGATTGAAATAACAATGAAAGAAGACAAAGTAGACCTATAGAGAATAGTATGCTTTAAATATGCTTTTCCTCCATAACTCCTAGAGACTCCTGTTGAAATTTAATCTCCGTAATGAAGTGTTAAGAAATGAGACCAAGTGAGACCTTTAGAGATTAGATAGTAATCAGGGTCTATTAACTTAGTGCTCCATGGAGTCCATAACTTGCCCACAAGAGCACTATATAGTGAAAACATCAAATGGATGCTTCATAGCTCAGTCCCATCACATATAAACCTGTGACCATGGGCAAACGACTTATGCGCATTGTGCCTCAGTTTCCTTATCTGATGTGGACATAAAATGGCACCTGTTCCATTGAGATTGGTGTGAAGAGAAAACATGACAAAGCACATGAATCTCTTAGAACAGTGACACACACACACACATAGCATACTCCTGTGTACAGAGGGTGCACTGGATATTTTTGCTGTTGCTTTTATTGTTATTATTAATGTATAATACAAATACAGAACACAGACACCAGTATGCTTTAAATATGGCTTTCCTTGCCAGTCTCCCAGAAATGCAGGTGGAAATTTCATCACCATGATGAGACACTAGGAGTTCAGACCGAGGGAGCATTAGTCCATTTTCTGCTTGGAGATCAACAAGTACAGCTCTATGTCAGCATGTATTTCATTTTCAACCTTTGAGAATTACTATAATTTGTAAATGGTAAACCACTACTGAAAGCAGAATGCTATAAATAGAATGGTGTCTTTTGGCTCCTAAAACTATCAGTATAGTAGAACAGTGCGAAAGCAATAACCAAAGCAGGATATTCTGTGGCAAACTTGGTAGGTAAGGTGAGTCGTGTAACCCTGGGGCTGGGGAGAGCAGCTTCAGGCCCAGGCTGCACTGCTGAGAATTCGCCGGGATCAGGAAGCGCTTAGTGCTCTGTCCTCACAATTGGGTGAGTGCCTTCATGCTGTGCTCTAGTGTGGCTCAGTCTGAAATCCAGGTTGCCTCTGTCCTATAGTCCTGCCTGTCCCGGCCGGTGCCACCAGCAGCACTGTGGGAGTCTGCAGAAGGAAGGTCACCGCCAGACACAGCCTTTTGACCCTGGGCTACAAAGTGAGCCCAAATCAACGATTTTCTATGCAACTTATTAAGTCAGTGTTACTATGTTATTAGCACCAGAAAATGGACTGAGACAGAATTTCCCCAGCATCAGGGTTGCAGACACTTGCAGACATTTATATAGATCACATACACTGCCTACATTTTTCTTCTTTCTCAGCCTTAACGTAGATCCCACCACAGTAGGATTCAAAATCACTCCCTCCCACACCTCCACCAGTTTAGTGCTTAGGATACCCATCTTCGGTCCAGCATAAAAGTTACAATTCTCTGTTAAATTTCAGTCTGTCGACCTCCTCTTCCTGTATTCCACCCAGCTTTTCCTCCACGCCCTTTTCCTCCCCTCCCTGTGGTGCCCAGGACTCCTGCTCTGTGCCTCTCCCAGCCTCGGCACTGTCTTCTAGACAATTAACTTTGTACTTCAGTTCTGCTTCAGATTAGGAAATGGAACAAGGATTTATTATACACCTGCAGTAATTTGACATACCAGCTGGGCTAAGGAATATGCATCTACTTTCACCCAACAAATAATCTGATTTGAATAACTTTGGATGGAACATTTAAGGTATCAGATTATTTTTAAATGAATAAAATCTAATTTACACTCCTATTATGAAGAAAGTTATATTTTTTGAATGATGTGCTTAAAATTTCAAATGCTAAAAGTTTTGTATTGTTTAGAAAACTGTGTTGCATGTAATAGAAAATCCATCTCAAGCCAGCTTAAACAATATAAGGATTTATTATGTCCCACAAGAGAATAACTCAGAGATTGGCAAGGTTCTATCCAAAACTCCAGTGATGTTATTAGAGCCCGATTTCTCTATGTACATTTACTTTTATTTTTCTTATAGTTTCTTTTTTGGTACTTCTTTGAGAGCTCCCAAATGCTACCATAGGCTCCAGGACTAAGTTTCCTGATTTAAATGCAGAAAGAAATAGAAAAACAATTTGTCATGAGTCTCAGTAAAAGTTGCAGTGTCTCTTATTGACTTTGATTAAGTCATATGTACATCTCTAACTAAACCAATTATATACCCAGGAGAACAAGGTCATGTCGATTGGCTTAGAACTTTGTCACCAAAAGACAAAGGACTGGGAGGGTAGGGAAAATTGATCCACAGGAGGAAGCAGAGCATGTGTATCAGGGAAGAGTGATAGATAGTTTCTCAGGAAGGAGAGCAATGAACATTCCCTGCAGCCTTTCTCAGGGATATTAGTCTACAGCCCTATAGGGTCTCGCCTGTAAGATATGTACAGTTAGAGTCTTAGAAAATATTTTGTGTTCTGTGAGTCTAGGAGAATTCTGATCCTAGGACTTTGGTTTACATAAATGATGTATTTAAATTATCTAGAAAAGTGACTAAGAAAATAGATTGGTGTTATTAGTAGACTGATTTGAAAAGCTACTCCAATAGTTTCCTTATATACAAGCCTTTATATAAATAAATGGGGATGAGTCCTCATTATCTTTATCTTGATTTTTATAATTTTTCTTGTCTTATTTGAATTCAAGCTTTTCTTAATCATATCCTTTAAGCAGCAATGCCAAAATGGAATGGAATTAATTACATGCACATATTCATGTTAATCATTTGACTTAATCTAGAGAGACAGAGAAAGAGAAAGAGAAATACAAGTACTATAATAGGACTTGGAGATACAGTGTGAAGTAGAGAGGTACAGATATGGGCCCAGGCCTGATATTATTTGAACAGAATTTAGAAATCGAATTGTAACTGGAATTTCAGACAGAGGAGTTTGCCTTCTTCTTGTGTATTTCTTCATTGCTTCATCGAACTTAAGCACATTCACAAAGGGTCACAAGAAATAATAATTTTAGTCATAGCACGCTTGTGTCCTGATCAACTCCAGATGGAGTCCAAGGTCTGTGTATTTTAACTTGATGCCATCTTTACGATAGTAGGCAGTGAAAAGATGTCTGTAATTGGATTTTCTCAAACATGCTTAACATGTATTATCTAGAAAGTATTCCATGAGATAAAAAATGTTACTTCACCAAAATCCAAGTCGAGACATTTTCAAGTGTTCCCCTTAACAGTGCTGTACTAGCTAATGATGCATAAGACCTGGAGGGAAGAAGTGGCGGCCAGAAGTTGGGGGGCTGCCTACACAGCCCTGCGGCATCGCGAGGGTTAATTCACCCCCAGCTCCCATTCTGCGTTTGGATATTAATTAGCAAAAGTTCTAGCTTCATTTAAGGAGACCTTAATAATAACATTTTGACAGAACTCCACACCATTTGTTCATCAAGAAATATTTCTTGAATGTCCCAGGTGTTTCTTGCTAATAAATGAAAGAAAAATCTCTGCATTTAGAAAGCTTGTGTTTTGAGGGTGATGGGAATGGTGAACAAACAGGATAAAAGGGTAAAACCTCTGTTTTGAATTTGATGAAAAAATTAGGAAAAGGGGGAAGCATATTTTGGAGGGAGCAATTACAGGCAAGCAAGGTTCACTGAAAGGGTGACTATCTTTTAGGAAACAGAAATAGAGTAAGCAGTAGGGCTTTCTGGGGCAAGCATTTCAGAGGAGACAGCAGGAGAGAAGATCGTGATTTGGGAGCCTTGGAATCCCATGGAAGTCAGTGTAGTTTTAGCTGGATGAAAATAGGCCCGGAAGTACAGTGTGGGTGTAGAGATCATCCAGGACTTGAATTGAGCTGTTGTGACTTGTGTCCTGAATTGCCACGTCTAAAACGGTCTCATCTTAGATTGACTGACATGCTCTGACTTGACTTGACCTAGCTTTATTTGAATTTACTTAATTTTGCTATTGAAGGTCATTCTACGGGTTCAGCTTTGACTCTGAGTGAGATAGGAGCTTCAGAATTTTGAACAGAAAAGTGACATAATCTGGACTCCAATTAAATATTATCACTTCCTTGTAAGAAGATCTGAAGGGAATCTTCTGGCATTTAGCAGAGAAGGAGCTGGTAAGAGGCGATAAGTGATATTTGGGAGATTACCATTTTAAAGGACTCAAAGGATTAACAAATGGATTAGAAATAAGATGTGACAGAAAGAGAAGGAAAGACTGACTCAGAGAATTTTTGTTTAAGCAAATTGATGCAAAAAGCAGCCACTCCGGGTAGGAAAGACTGTAGGACAATAGGAGAGAGGGGTGCAAATGATTAGGATTCATTTCTGAAAATGTGAAATCTGCAGTGTCTGCTGATCACTCAAGAGCAGCTATGAGAACTCTGAGCCTGGAGTTGGTGGGAGGTCGTCTGGGCTGGAGATACACACTTGGGAGACATCTGCATGGCGATGTGACGAGAACTGGGGAGACGGGAGGGAAATAAGGCTGAGCAGTGGTGGGATAGAATGAGGAGGAACAGGAAGAGAAGGAGCAGGGAGCCTGAGAGGGAGGGACTGTTCTTATGTTCTAGAAGCCAAGAAAGGAGGATCTTGAATGCAAGGTGGGACATAGGTCACTGGGAAGAGTGACATCAGGACTGAAGAAATATGAGAAAACTTCATGTTTTTGACAATGACTACAGAAGAAAGAACCATGCTGATGTGGTAGAATGGCAAAATAATTTGAAATATTTAGAAGGTAGAATGACTGGTTTCGACTCTGGGCCTTTTCCTCACAGTAATGTTTTGCTTAGTACAGGGCCATGGGTGCAACTGAATAATGGTTAAATGTTCTGGGAGATCTTGTCAGAATTCTTTTCTAGTTGTTTTCTCTTTCCTAGTGAGAGAGGAAACAATATTGGTTTTACTTGCTAGTGACTCCCTTTCCATGTGTACTCTGCTTCACTAATTCCCTCTTCGATACTTTTGTCCACTAATTATTTATTTTCCTTTGTTGACTCAAAGTGTGATCTAAGATTATTTAAATACATCTGAATTTCCTGGAATAGTTGTTAAAATGCCCATTATTCCTGGGTTCCATTTTGGACTTAGTGATACATCTCTCGGTAGTAAAGCTAGGAATCTGGACTTTCAGTAGGTTTCCTGGTGATTCTCGTGTGCGCCGAAATTGGAGAAACAACACCCTCTTCCTCTCTTGGTTGCTTTGATAGAAAATGACATATGTGATTTCACCTACTGGTGAGTTGTTCTATCTTTAGCATACTTACAAACAGCATGTAGTATGAGAAATCAACACACAAATGTACCTGAGTACTCAACACTCTTGAGAAATCGTTCTAGTCTAGTCTTCCTGATACCATTCAGGGAATGAAGAAAAACTGTTTCCACAGTTATGAACACAAGTATGCTTAAGGGACTCTCTTATATATCTGCTAATAAACTATGAACTCCCTGATCAGTTAAACTTTATGTCACATTTTAATCATATCATCACCAGATTATACACTGTTGCTAGCAACACTTAGATACCTAAAATTCCAAATTTTTTTAAAAATTCTGTATCATGCTACTATGTACATCCTTAACAAAAGTTCAATAACAGGAAAGTGAGTTGGAAACTATATATTTTAATTTAAAAAAGAAACCCCTAAATACAGTACCTTTTTTAAAAAAAATTTCTGTGAATAATGTAAAGAAAATGCAGCCAAAACAAATCTACAAAACTCTAGTTTCTTTCTCTAACACAGATTATACAATTTTGTCTTCATTTTATGTCCTTTATTTTCCTTTTATCTTGCAAGCTATACTCTTTGGAATAATTAGAATGGATGCCACGCATATTAAGATAGGTAAATAAAAAACCTCTATGATATAATTAAGCAAAATATGACATGAAAATATCTACACAATGAGGTATCAGAAGAAAATTTTGTGACAAATAATGTGATGTGTATTTGTGATCATAACCTTGAGCATATTTAAGGATGAAAGAAAGTAGAGGAAGAAACAGAGAGAATAGGTCATAATGAAATAATTTTAACTGTACATTTGTTTTTCTTTGTCACTGAACAGTTTTTTTTGTTTGATGCTTTGGATTTTTTGTTTGTTTGTTTGTTTGTTTGTTTTGGTCAGGGTAAAGTTAAAAAAAGTTCTCAATTTTGAGTTAATTCAGAGTTTTATTAGTATGTTGGGCAATTTTCCTAGATAATTGTAGCAAACTTTATTCTTGCAGTGCTGTTACTGTGGTTGTCTGATCCTAATGTAACCTTTATTTACTTCAGCAAAAAAGTGATTATTTCTTTACAGCAGCTTGCTTCACCACTGAGGGTAATGCTGCATAAACTAAGTAAGTGCCCAGCAGAAATGTCTTCAGGTAGACACGACTCTCAATTTATTTAATAACTTAAGTATTGTTCTCTTTTGTATTATGATTCCTAAAATATGTTTCCAAATTACCTTAAGCAATTAGTGGCTTAGTGTCCACCTGTCTTAATAGATGTGTCCTTGCTCTTTTGTTTGTAGCATGAATACCTTTCTGCCAATTGAAGTGGGATTTGAGACAATAGCAGCAGCAAGCAATTTCTAGGACAAATTACTATTTGGGCCACTAAATGGGGTAGGCGAGGGAAGAGTGTTTATTGCACTATTGAACCGTCTCATGCATCTATGGCCAAAGATTGCACCAGAGGCCACTCTGCTGGGAAACAGTCCAAGTGGTGCTGAACACCTTCTGTTTCAAGTGACTCGCCTCTCTGCTGAGAACACATGTTAGGTTCCGAAGGAAAGAGCAGAATCTGTTTCATAAGAGCAGTGGGAAAATTTAGCTACATGTGTTGGCAACTTCAATATTTCCATGACAGTGTCTATATAGAATATAACATTCTGTCTGTTTCCCATTACAGTCATCTCGATATC
The DNA here is from genome assembly GCA_004365215.1 of Cuniculus paca. Classification (NCBI taxonomy): domain Eukaryota; kingdom Metazoa; phylum Chordata; class Mammalia; order Rodentia; family Cuniculidae; genus Cuniculus; species Cuniculus paca. Next base: position 1,922 of record RJWT010016569.1, on the reverse strand, counting down.
AGTTTATAACAGCAAAACTGTTTTTTTCATGCATAAATACAGACATAGGCTTTTGTTTTTGTTTCATACGGCATTTTGAAGCGGGTTTGTTTTATTTTCCAATTTTGATTCCTGACCAGCTTCCTGCCTCAGTCCCCTGAAGACAATGTGCATAATTTTAAAACAAAATTATTTACCCACATTTTCTCTAGAGGAATGTGAAATAGAACTCGTGAACTTCTAGGGAAATTGAAGAGGTGTAGGAGGACCCAGTATTGCAGCCATATTTGTTTTTATGCTTTAGAGTAAAGCAGCTCCAAATCTTCAGTTGAAAAATGGTGATATTCAGAAACTGTTTCAAGAAAGTATTTCCCCAGGTGTTGGGTGCACTGTTAGATCTTCTACAGAATTCTAATCAGAGTCATTGACTTTTAAACCTCCTAGAATGTAACATTCCAATTTGGGGTGTATTCTTTTAAGAAACGGCAATGTTTACAGCAGGAGCTAAGATTCCAAAACCTATCTTAAACCCTTGTCTGAAGATCCTGCTTGGCAGAGTTCATATCATGTGCTTATTTCTTGTCTGATAGTGAATATACAGAGGTCCGATTACAGCTATGATTTTCATCGATAGAGAAGATTTTGGAGGAAAGCTAGTGTGCACCAGGTGATTTATGTAGGGACAGAGAAGACAGCAGAGGTAGGGGGCCGAAATTTCTCCTTAGTCTGACAATTTGTATTTCTGGAGGTAACTTTTGTGAAGCCTTTCAGGGAATCCAGATGCCAGCTCCTCATCTGGACTGCTAAATGTCACTGACTCTGGAAATAACTTTGCGACCTGGTCAGCAGTAAAAGAGGTCAGTTAGGCCATGCCTCTTTGTGGAATGGATATTAAAACTGCATCCATCTGGCCCTTCAAGTTGTAACTATGGTTTTATGCTGCTATTTTGAGGACAACATCTTGAAGCATCTGTTTAAAGACTGCTCTGCGTACGGCACCCTGAGGAATCTCGGGTCTCAGTAACTCCTTGGTAACTTTCTGTTTTGTTCTAAGGCAGATTATAAATTCCCTAACACTCTGGCTGCTCACACATTTTGTGGGGCACCCTTACAAAGAGTTTTCAGGATAAATCTATCTTGGCAGCCTAAAAATTCAAGCATATAAAAAAATTCAAGCAGTAAAATCAAATACTCTTTTCATAAATCAAGTAGAAGTGTTCAAAGAACTATCCATAGTTTTAATTCTTACAACAGCTTTGACTGCTTCATAGCATCTCAGAGCAGGTGAATAAACTGAGTGCACAGAAGGGTCCCGAAGAGTCATGGGTCACTGCTTGCCTCCAAACTACTGGAAGTTTCCACTCCAGACTAGGAGTGCATAAGATTTACGTGAGAAAGACAAAGATGCAGTTTCACGTTGAGGTAAAGCTCGAGAGAGATGAGTTCAAGTTGATATAGTTGAGGTCAAGTGCTCACCCATGCAAATATTACAGAAAGAACTTGAAAGTAACAATATGAATCTAGGCTTCCATGTCAAATGATGAAACCAAGGTGATACCACAGAACCATGTAGTTTAATTTCTAAAGCCTTGCAAATAACTCACAGCAGGAGCACTAGATTTTTCTAAAACTAATCTTACTTAGAGTGAACACCAAGTTTTATATCTATCTACCCATATCTATCATGGATAAAAATCAAAATGACCTGGTGAACAGTGACCTGTTCACGTTGATTCTAAGTTTAATGCAGAAGTACATATCTAAGATTTAAGTGCAGATAAAATTTGTGTGGGGATAAGATGTGAAGGCAGCTGTATGGTCACCTGAAATCTTCACTAATCAAGCACTACTTCACGTGTTCTGGCCATTTTTATGTACCCCAGTTAATGTAGTGAGAAACGTGACAGAATCAAGAGGAAAGTATATTTTTTAATCAAAGCTTT
>RJWT010016568.1:0-19787 GCA_004365215.1 Cuniculus paca | reverse complement strand
AAACATTACACAATTTTTTATTAAATGAGAAAGTCTCATTTGTTACATCGTCACATTGCTAGTCAGAGAAATGCTGCAGTGATGAAGAAAGTCAATGTTGGATCAACCAAAGTCCTCATTTCTACAACATTCATTTACAAAGAAATAATGTTCAACACAGCCCAACACAATATTCTTGGTTTTCTTCATACTGAAGTCCCCCAAAAAATCATCTTCTAATGGGGTATTTTACTACATAAATTATAGTTCTTCATTTTTACAATTCACCCCAAACTGCATGAGAGATGTATCACACTAAAATTTCTAAAGCTGTTAGGAAATCCTTCACACATCGTCGTCATCTGATGTGTCACTGCTACTTGTCTCTGTGTCATCATTCTCAATTGTAGGTTTAAAAGTGCTGTTTTTCCAGGGTCCAAACTTGAAGTCACAGATCAGGCCATTTTTCAAAATACCATTTTTTCTCAGACCATTCTTCTGTAACTAAAACATTAAAAACAAACAAATAAACAAATTTCCCCAAGTGTTACCCATTAAGAATGCTATAATAAAATACAACCACAAACAATAAAAAATTTAAGAAACTATACCCTAAATCCTAAAATATCCACAGGTTATTATCATAGTATCTGGCAAGTAAGCTATTTAGATAGATGCATGCAACTAATTCAATTGCTCTAACAAAGTATTCCCTAATAGAGCTATTCTTTGGGAGAATAAATAGTATGTACCATTCACTAAACCACTACAAAAAAATTAATGTGAATAGTATAGCAGAGCATAGATTTTAGATCCAGACAGGGTAGATTGTGAATAACTTTGTCACACATTCCAAAATTAAACCTTTCCAAATTTTTATTTTCTTACATGAGCAATAAAGACACTTTCAGATTCTGCCTACCACAGTGGTGGTGAACCTATGGCACCTGTGTCACAGCCAGCTGTTTGTTACCACTGAAAACTCTAAAAGGTTCTCCATCACTGGGTAGCATGTAATTAGCAACCATTAAACTACAGTTAGTTTTTATTATGATGACCTAAAGTTAACACAGTTCACAATGTGCTTTATCCATACTCTGTAGAAAAAGTAGAATGAGGTATTATTAAGTAACAGAATCAAAGAGTCTTTTGGTTAACCACAGAAATCAGGATACTGAAAAAAAGTGTTATTTCTGAATATGGGCGATCACAACTAAAGGGTGTCATAACAAATAATTGAATCAACAAAATAAAAAAATAAAGAATTGAATCAAAAGATTACCTATCAAAGGGAAAAACTGACGGCAAACTAGACACTAATAGAAAATTAACGGTAATATATACTGTTACAGTTTGTACATAGATGCCCCCCCCCAAGCCTCATGTAGTCATGGAAGTAACTGAATGTAACATTTGTGATTGACTCCTTGTCTAGTGCTGGGATTGGCGGTGTGAGCTCTGCACCCACCCAGGGGTGGAGCCCACATACAATGTAAGGTCAGAATGGGGCCTGTTTTTTCTCTCTTTGGCATGGTTTGCTTTTGCCGCAGCCGCCACGAACGGCAGTACCTCAGCCACGCCATCCTGCCTTGGAGCCAGCTAAGCATGGACTAAAAGCCCCAAAACTGTAAGAAATAAACCTCTCCTTCCTTCACTTTGGGCATCAGGTATTTTGTCCTAGCAACAAAGAAAAGGTAACCAAGACATATACCCTATTAACTCTGGCCTAAGTTTCATGAAAAATCTGACACTAAATAAGTTAATATTTGGAACTGCTTATGGGTGTCATATAGCAGACAGGATTCTTTAATTAAAAGAATTACAGGGGCAGGGCTGGGGATCTAGCTCAGCAGCCTATGCGCCTGCCTGGCAAGCACAAGGTTGTGAGTTCAATCCCCAGTGCCACAAAAAAAAAAAAAAAAAACCCGAATTACAGGGGCTGGGGATTTAGCTCAGCAGCTTAAGCGCCTGCCAGGCAAGCACAAGGTCGTAAGTCCGATCCCCAGTACAAAAAAATAAAAAAATGAAACTAAAGAATTACAAAATAATTTGGAGAAAATTCAAACCCAAGAAACCACTGCCACCATGGCTAATACTTACTGTTATGTGTACAATAACCAGTCTAGAGTCCGGATTTTCTGTTTCTTTTCCCTTTTAATTCTCTATTTTCCACAGCAGATTTTCTTCTCCACCTCACTTTTATTATAAAACTCACCCTTTGCTTTGAACAAATGACCTCACCATCTTTAATGGAAAAAACCGTAATGTACCCACCCCTCCAATGTTCTCAGTCACCATGAAGTAGAGAAATACATCTGGTCCCTCTTTTAAAGGTGTATCTTTTCCATTCACCAAAACTGTACCTTTGCTGTGGATGATTTATCAGTCAATGTCACCTTACCTTGCCACCACTTGAAATCAGCTATGGAGAATTTCAATTTAAAAAAAAAAACCTAAATTTCTATCCCTCAATTTCTAAATGTGTGGACCACCCTGAGAACCCTTAAAAAAAAATTTTAAAGCCTATTAAAACCAGCTTCTTCTTCTTCTTCTTCTTCTATATTCCTATTTATAATACTATCATCAGTTTATAGAGGTTGAAATAATTAGATTTTTTATTTTCATTAAGACTATTTTTATTATCATTTCCCTAGTTTAGGCCCTCTACTCCTTTAATTACGTGATATATTTCCAACTGATTATCCCGATTTTATTTTGACAAATTATACTCTCAGTGAGCATTTTATACTATAACTGTACTTTTCTAACAAAACCTCCAAAGAACCTACATATACATTTCACACTCCTGGCATGGTATTCAAACCCCTTTGTAATATGACTCCAGTTTATCCTTATTTAATGTAACTTTTTATGATGATTAAAGGCACAGGCTATGAAATTAGTCAAATTTGGGCTCAAATTCCAGCTCTTGTTACTTGTAAACCTTAAGAGCTTTAGTTTCCTCATCTACAGAGGATTAATAATAGTACCTACTTTATCCAAAGGCTTCGAAAATGCACTTAGCACAATACTAGCAGGCATTAAGAACTCAAGCAATGTTACTGACTGTGTCGTTTATCATTCAAACTACAGTACTTTGAATGTGAAAATAACCACTTGCTTTTAATAACTACACCAGAATACCAGGCAGATTTTCCTAATAAACTAGGACAGATATACAATGTTATCATGATTGTTACTTAAAAGTTGTCCACTCCAATACTTTATTTGCCAGCAGCACACACTTTACTCTTACTTTTGTCTCTATTTTATTCTTTGTACCAGCAATGTCATTGCTTCACCTTATCCCTCAAAGACCAATTCAAATCCAGCTCCTTAATTATGTTTTCCCAGATCTCCACAACTGGAATTACTCTCTAGGTTAATCACTAGGATATAAAACTTATGAAGGGCAAAAAATTCTTCCTAGGACTTTAGAACAGTAACATGCACTCCAGAAACATTTTCAAATGGGAAGGAGAACAAGGGAGGGGGTGGAGTAGGGAAGGAAGGGAAAAGGAAAAATAAAAAAAGATGGATGGAAAAAAATGGAAACAAAGTTTCTGTAAATGGGGAGGGGAAGGGAATGGAAAAAGAATTAGGATGTATTATGCACAGGTAAAAATTCCCTATGAGTGTGATCAATATGTATGACTAATATATACTAATACAAAATAAAGTTTAAAAAAAAAGCACTTCTTGAATACGTACCTCCTTTTCCTTTCCTATCACGCATGCCCTCTCTTTCTCACCTGAAATACTTCGAGAACTATTATCACAGTTTGTTTTACATGGAAATCTATCCTCATTAAACTATTAGCCTGAAGGAAGAACACAACTGCATAATATCTGGGCATTACTAAACACTCAAATGTCTGCTGAAGCAGAAGTTTGAACTTAGAATTCTAAGGTTTTATTACAGGTATAACAAAAATCCTTTTAAAAACAGCATCATCCCTAATGATTTTTTAGGCATCTAAATACCAAATGTTATGGCGTTCTTATATTAATATAACTATATTCATGCCTCATCACTACTTCAGAAAATATACGTATTACACTTAAATATATCATTGATCTCCAACCTAGAATATATGCCAGTGTCAGTTATTTTATTACCAGTAGAGTTTTATCTACCTGCTCCAGTCATCACAAGATTTTAAAGCTTATCATCTTGATTAGGTAATATTATTTTTTCCTTGGAACACTACTCTGGAATGATACCAGTAGATTTCTCTGGAGACCTTTCTTCACATAAAGGAACGGACCGGACCAGACCGGACTGGACTGGACCGGAAAGGAAAGGAGAAAAGAGAAAAAAGAAAAAACAAAAAAAAAGAGAGAAAAGAGAAGTCTTTCAGACTTGAGAGGAAGCCAGTGGCAGAGTACTTGGTTATTCACTTGTACAAAGTTCTAGGTTTGATTTCCAGAACCGCAGGATAAAAATCCTGCAAAAAGATTTACAAGTAAATCACCATACAATGAAGTAATACTCAGTAATCTGGATGTGTTTCAAAAACATGAAAAATGACATTAGTTACAATGGTTGCATTTTTAAAATATTCTAGAAAGGCTGAACTCTTAGGACAGAAAACAGGTTACAAGCTTGGGAAGAGGCTGGAGCTGGGCATGTTAAAGACTGCATGCAAAGGAGAAAGAGAAAATCTGGGGATAGTGGAAATGTTTTTTATTATGATGATAATCACATGATTATATAATTTGCCAAAACTCATGCACATTTAAGGTAAACTTTATCTGTAAATCGTACTACAAACATAATAAAAAAAATCCTTTAAAACAAACCTATAACCAACTTCACAACTATGTTATAAAAAAATGATTCATGAAGAACTTCTGAATTTAAAAAAAAACTGGAGCTGGACATGGTGGTGCACACCTGTAATTCCAGCACTTCGCAGTCTTTAGGCAGAAGGATTACTTACTGGGAGTTCAAAGTCAACCTGAACTACACAGACTCTGTCTCAAAAAAGGAAATGGAGAGGATAAGAAAAGGAAATGAAGAAGTACATAATGTACAAAACCCCAATAACCCTCCAAAACTGAAACACGACAAGTTGCAGAAAACCAAATCCAACACACAAAAATCAGTTGCACTTCTAACACACCACATTAACAACGGAGAATTCAAAAAGTATTAAGAAAATATTCCCCTTGCAATAATAACATAATTAAAAGAAAAAAAATTGGAAGTACTGTCTGTATAAGCAATAAAATTCATCAAAGAGGCAAAAAATGTGCGTAACTGAAAACCACAAAACATTCCTGAAAGAAGTAAAAGATACCAAGCAATGGAAAGAATCCCATGCTCAAGCTTGGAACACTTAATATTATTAAGATGTCAAAACTACCAAAACAAAGAATCAATAACAATACCTTTCAAAATCACAACAGCATTCGTTGCAAAGAAAGAAATCCTTACAGAACCTGAAGGGATGCCAAAATAATTTTTTCAGTTCTGGGAATTGAATCGCTACACCATTAGCACTCTGGTTTTGTTTTGTTTTTTTGCAGCACTGGGAATTGAACTCATGACCTCGCCCTTGCCAGGCAGGCGCTTAGGCCACTGAGCTAGATTCCCAGCCCTTGTCTTTTTGAGACAGGGTCTCACTATGCCTGCCATTCAAGTTGGCTTTGAGCTCACTTTGTAGCCCAGGCTGGTCTTGAACTCACAATGATCCTCCTGTCTCAGCCTCCTGAGTGCCGGGATTAACAGGCGTAAGCCACCACGCCTGGTGCACTGTTTTTTTATTTAGAGAATCTTGCTAAATTGACCAAGCTGCCCTAGAATTTGCAATCTTCCTGCTTTAGTCTCCAGAGTAGCTGGGATTAGAGGCATGAAGAAACATGTCTGAGTTTCTGATTCCAAAACTTATCATAAAGCTACAATAATCAAAACAGTGTAGTCCTGACACAGACCTAATCATTAAGGAAATAGAAATCAAAACCACATTCTAAACTGAGTTACCATTTAGAAAGTCTAAAAAAAAAAAACAAACAAAAAACAGAAAATAACAATTGTTAGCCAAGAAATGGCAAAATTGGAACTCTTGCATACTGCTGTTAGAAACGTAAAATGGCAGAGCCACTGAAACACAGTATGACAATTCCTCCAAAAATTTTTCAACCACTATAAAAATCCAACAATTGTACTGTCAGATACATATCCAAGATAACTGAAAAAATCAAGGGCTTGCAACTTGCTTGCAGAGCAGGATTATTCACAACAGACAAGGGGTAGCATTAACTCCAAGTGTCTACTGACAGATGAATGGAGAAATGAAATGGGATATAATCACATACTGGAATACTAAGTAGCTTTAAAAGACAATTCTTGACATATGCTACATAGAAAAAAGTATGACACATGGAAAATAGTCAAATTTCACAGAGAAAGCAGAGCGATGGCTTTGGGGACCAGAAATACAGGTAATATGGGGGAAGGGGGCTGCTACTTATAGGTATAGGATTTCCATTTAAGAAAACAATAGTTGGAGCCGGGGATTTAGCTCAGTGGCGTAAGCACCCGCATAGCAAGCGTGAGGTCATGAGTTCGATCCCCAGTACCCCCCCCCAAAAAAAAGAAAATAATAGTTGTAAAAAAATATGAATACAGAATTTAACTGTAGTTAAGCTACTGAACTATAAAATGAAAAAAAAATGGTTCGAATGGTAAATTTTAAGGTATCGGTTTTTTTAAAAGTGTAATGAAGAACAATGAACTGATGAAGGCCTAGCAGATTAGACCATGATCCTGGGTGCATCCAGGTGGATCACGGTGGAGTGGCCTTGAGTACTTGCCAGTTTCTCTCTGGCACTATGAACTTCTGGCTGCCATGAACTGAGCAGCTTTGCTGCACTCTAACTCCCTTCTGCCATGACCTTCCTGATGACCAAGAATTAAATCTCCCAAAACATTAGCTAAATTAAACCTTTCCTCCCATAAACTATGGGTGTTGGGTATTGTGTCTTACTAATGTAAAAGCTAACTAATACCAAAGTGTTTCTGAAGATCACAATATAAATTATACTATCTCCATATAGAAAAAAGGCTCTGCATGACCAAAACAGTTCCTAGACATAAAACAAGATGTTAAAGAATATGAAACATTCTTATACAAGAGAAAGAATCAAAAGTGATGTTACTGTATAATGTAGGGTCTAACAAATTCTTAAAACTGTAAACCACTCCCCTTGCTTCTTTATTCTAATTAAAGAGTAATTTAGAAGTAAATATGAATGATTCAGGTTTTCTTACCTGTTCACTAATAACTTGGAATTCTCTCATTTCATCCTCAGTTAAGGGAGCACATGTTTCATCATTTTCACTGTCTTCCTGCCAGCCCATCTCCTTCAATAACCTGAAAAGGAGGGAGACTATAAGGTTTGATTTAGAAAACTAAGCACATAGGAAAATTCCATTTATGCTTTGGAAATTTTCTGAAGAAAAAAGAAACTCTTCTGTTAAAACTTTTAAAGAAAACCTAAGTATACCCAACATTCAGGAGGCTGAGGCAGGAGGATTGCCATCAATTCTAGGTCAGCCTGGACTACAGTGAATTCAAAGCTAGCCTGAACTACACATAATAAGACTGTCTCAAAAAGCAAAACAAAACGAAAACCTAGGGATAAAAGAAAAATATGTACTGTTTTAAATACACAAAATAACTCGTAAGATATCCAAAAGTAGACATGTATATAAGAAACACTCATTCAGGTAATCAATAGAAAATAATCATATAGATAGTTATCACTGATACGTTTTTACTCATCATGGGTCTGAATATTCTCTCCCCACAGCTTACTCCAACTTAGAATATTTTCAGCTTGATTTCTTTGGCTTAGTTCCTAAATTCTGTTCTCATTTCCCCCATTAAGTAGTCACAGAGAAGCAAATTCTGCCAATTCTGTTTTGCCAAACTCTGTCAAGAACTAAAGTCCTCATGAATGAAATAAGAAACCACAGCTTTCCACACTAAGCATTTGCTCTACAGACAAAAAACAAGACAGTTAAAGCATTCAGAATATTTTCTAAGAGGTGTGGACCAACTTTGCTACAAAGTAATGAAACAAAACATTAAAACAACAAAGAAGTATGCTAGGCATCAACTTTCTTATTGGAGCCATAATAAATAAAATCTAATAGGTAAAAAAATATACCTTTCATCACTATTCTTCTATTGCCTATGCTAAATCTTCCCTAAAAAGGAATTCTTATTTTACTATCATTAGATTATCAGATTTATTTGTATATTTTCTTTTCTACACATAGACCTTCTTCCTACCACCTGTCTGATTAGAAATAGAGTATAAATCAGAATATTTTCAAATAACATGGCAGTAACTGATCATTTTAAATAATGTCATCTAACCAATCAGCTTCACTCCTAGTAATCTAATACCCACAAATACTGAAGAGTACAAACCCAAGGATGTTCATACCAGCAAGATTTGTAAAAGCAAAGAATGTAAATCTTAGTCAACTGGGAAATACTTTTATAAATTACAACCATACTAATCAAATAGTAGATTCAAAGGGTAAATCTAAGAGGATGCATTAGGATGATAGAGAAAACTTATTGAATTTACTAGTCTTTTCAAAGAGGAATTATGGTTTATTATTATTTTCTATGTGGCTTGACATTGCATCTGTTGACTCAAATTCACAGACGATAGTCACAAGTCAAAAACCGTATCATATGAGTAGAAATCTACAATTTAGGAGGAAATAAGTTATTCATTCATTCGTATTAAATGTATACTAACAAAATACACTTTGAACATGTTATCTGATCAATTTAATTCTAATTTAGTCTACCTAAATTCATGAAATGGGCATTCACATTCACCACTAGCCTAATAAATTATTTTAGTCAAAAGTCCACAACAGGAAAACTATACAATTAAAACAAATGCTTGTAACTGCCATATACACAGCTATATCTAAAGACACAACAGAACATGATTTGCAGAAGAATAAAAATGTTATAGATCATAGACATGAAATAACACACAATTCAAGTACAAAGATTACAAGGGTCCTTAAAGGAAAACCTTTTATTAAATATTTTATAGTGTAAGTATAAACAGGTTAGAAATTTAAAGAGGTAGGTGTTATAGAGGTATAGCTCAGTGAATACTTAGCATGTGGCAAGACCCTGATCAGGTTCATGGCCCCCAAAACCGCCACACCCAACTGAGACAAAGGAATTTAGCTTAATATAGGCACATAATCAAGTAATGACATTACAGGAAAACTGGGTAGTCACTTTTCACTGAGCCTGATCCTAGAATATGTAAGAAATTTTAATGCAAAAACAATTCAGTATATACACGATAATCTAACTTTTTTCTAAAAACTTCTGCTTTAAACCATAAAATGACAGAATTTAAAAAAAAAATCCACACAAGATCTGAATACTCTTTTAATTCTGAGACTAAATAGTAAGAGTTATTATTACTATTTTAAAAATATTTTACAGTCTACAATGATGAAAACAGAAAAAGCTCTTAACAGTTGGCAACAAATAAATCACATACTGAGAAAATTGGATATCCATGATGGGAAAGGATGTTTTGAACTGCTACCTCATGCCATACAAAAAGCTTTCATAAATGATCAGCAGCTGGATTTCAATTATATTTAAAACATTTCACCTTTCAAAAGGCACCATTAAGAAAGTAAAAACACAACTCAAAAGAATGGGAAGAGATATGTACAAATTATGTATGTAAGAAGCATATACACAAAACATACAATGAACTCTTAAAACTTTAATAATGAGAATGTAACTTAAAAATGGACAAAGTATTTGAGTATTTTTCCCAAAAATGACATGAAAAGATGTTCAAAACTTTAGTCATTAAAGAGATACATATTAAAAGCCACAAAAAAATACTACTTCATACTCACTAGAATAGCTACAATCAAAGATAAAAGTGGTATCATATGCTGGTGTAAACATGGAGAAACTGAAACCTTCTATATTGCTTAGGATAAAAATTGATAGCCATTTTGGAAAATACTCTTGGCAGTTTTTCAAAATGTTAAACAGAGTTACAGAGTTACCTATGTCTAAACAATTCAACTCCTAGATCTCTACCCATGTGAATTAAAATACAATACCTTGAACATAAATATTCATAGCACCATGCATAACAGTGAAATGGTAGAAATAACTTATACCTATTAACCAATGTACAAAAAGTGGTACAGTCTGTGCACTGTTCAGGAATAAAAAAGAAAGAAAAAAGTACTGACGTGACAAAACAAACCTTGTAAACAAGATTAGTCGAAGCAGCTAGACACAGGGATGGGATATAGCTCAGCAGCACAAGCGCCTGCCTGGCAAGTACAAGGTCGAGAATTTGAGTCCCAGTACCCAAAAAAGAAAAAACACAGAAGCAGCCAGACACAAAGAGCACATATTATAAGAATCCACTATATGAAAAAAGTCATAAAAGGTAAGTCTATAGGCAAAAAATGAGTGGTTACATGGAGCAGAAAGTGAAAATGAAGAGTAAATGCAAATAGGCATGGCTTTCTTCAAAGAAAGGTTTTAAAACTACTTTGCAATGGCAACTGTACAACTCTTTACCAGAAATCATTGCCCTGTACACTTAAATAAAATTTATGGTATGTACATTACATCTCAATAAACCTGTTAAAAATAAATAAATGAGGTTTGACAGTACAGCTCAGTAGTACAGCACTTGCCTAGCATGTACAATAACCTGGGTTGTACAGCATCACAAAACTCCATACTACAGGATATGCCAGAGAAAAAAAAGTAAAAATCAATACTGACCTGTGTTCTGCCTCGAGAGAACTAGAAAGAACATCAGTTTGTGGAAAGGTTGAAGATCGAATAATCTGCTGGGAAATTACTGAGGCATTGCCATTCTCTTGTGGAATTTCATTTTCATCAAAGTTTCGGTTTATATCCCGTTCTTGATGAGTATTATTGCTGTTATGCAAATTAAATGAGTCGTCATCCTGGTTTTTAGGGAGTATAAAAGAGAGAATGAGTTCCAAAGAACACAGTTACTAAAATAAAAAAACTTTTAATAAATTCTGGCTAGAATCCCATGAAGAATATATAAGTGTGATATTTACAATCATTACATTTTGAACACATTGTAGTAACAGAAAAGTGAGGACACTTAAGAGCTTTCAGATCTTAAGTAGTCACATTTACTCAACAAAGGTAAAACAGAAAGGATGAGGATGGAGACAGAAAAAAGAAAATATGAACAGATTTTTTTAACACTGAGGTTTTGCAAACAGAATGCGAAGAATGAGAAAATATACTTTAGAAAGGAAGTTGTTACTTATACAAATGGCTATTCTTTTTTCAGTAAGACAAAAATTTGTTCCAAAATCTTAAATATCTGCCCAAGTATTCCAATGACATGTTAATACCAACTCAAGTATTACTGCAAATCAATTACCTTCTCTGAGCCAGCGTGGCTTTCATCTTCATGTTCCTCTTCTACTCTGTCCCTCTTCAATGCTTTCAAAAATTCACTCTTCTTATCAGTGCGCATTCGTGTCAGTTTGGTTAGACGAGGCTGCTGATTAAGTTTGTCAACAGGTGACGAAGAATTGGAGCGATTACACTAAGAGAAAATTCAGAAATACTAATAAATATGCATCCATGAACTGACATCAATATAAAGTTCATAACTATCACAGTTCTCTTTTCTACCTCTTATTCATATGTAAAACTGACTTTCAAAGTCTGTTTCTCTATCCCTATGTATTTTTTTTCTTTTCATTTAATGAGTCAACAAAGGAATGTTCTCTCAGAGACAAGGACAGTCTGATAATACTAACAGCACTTTTTCAAATTATGTTTAAAAAGTCCTAAGGTCCAAACAACAGATCCAAGAAGATCTGTAATTATTTATACACATACACGGTTTTTCAGGATGGATTTCACCACAAAAAATTTGGGGGAGAAGGGAGGGTAAGGGGAAAATAGACATTAATGGGAGTTCTTTTGTTTTTGGTTCTTTGGTAGTAGAATACAGTAGAAAACAAAATGATAGAGCCAGGCGTGGTGGCTCACGCCTGTAATCCTAGCACTCAGGAGGCTGAGACAGGAGCATTGTTGTGAATTTGAGACCAGCCTGGGCTACAAAGTGAGCTCAAGGCCAGCCTGAACAGCAAGCACAGTGAGACCCTGTCTCAAGTAAGACAAGGGCCGGGGATTCAGCTCAGCGGCCTAAGCACCTGCCTGGCAAGTGCCAGGTTGTGAGTTCAATCCCTGGTGCTGCAAAAAAAAAAAAAAAAAAAAAGACATAATTCTGTGTCACAGGGACATTTTGGCCATGGAAATAAGCCATAAGAATGTTTAACTGTTGGTATTAATGTCTGCACACTATATTTAATCTAAGCACAATAAACCAGTTACAAAATGCTGGCCCTTCTCTTTTAGCTAAAAATTCTATGACTGACAACATAAATAAGGAACAGTATATGAAGGATCATGGTGTTCCAATATAATACTCAAAGTAACCTTAGATGTAACAATACAGTCAACTTTCTTTTGATCCTGAATGGGTGAGGGGAACTCCTTGGTGCAGCAGTTTCAAAAGTTTGGTCAAATGAAACAAAGCTACCAGGTACTCATCTTCAGTGTAATAACAATATCCTACTTTCCCTTTTCCTTCTCTCTCCCTGCCTTAGTGTTGACACTAAGAAAAATCCATTGTTTCCTCAAAAAATATATTTGTAATTCTAAGATAATGCATACCTCATTAATAATCAAGGTTTAATCACACAGCATGACTATTAGAAACATCAAATATAAATTACCCAAACAAAAAGGGCCAGGGATGTAGCTTAGAAACCTCTCAGTTTTGATTCCCAGTACCACCAACACTACCACTAGTACTACACTACTAATAATAAATGAAAATAATTAGGGAAGTTTTCATAATTCGTTTCTCAAAAATATTTTTCCTAGTTGATGTGTACATTGGGACTTCACTTTATTACTTTCTTTACTGTTTAGTAAGTTAGCAAATCTTAAAAATTATTCCTAGTTTCTCAAAGCACAAAAATAAGAAAGTATGTGTATCAGACTACAGAAACTAAAATAGGTCATTTTAATGTATATTCACTTAATAAATTATGTATCTTACTGTTAAATTATGATTAGCAGTGGAGCATAGTGATGCATACTTATCTAGTTCCAGCTATTCAGAAAGCTGGGGCAAGATGTTCACTTTTAGTCCAGGAGTTCCAGACCAGCCCAAACAAGACAGCAAGACCTTGTCTCGAAAAAGCATTATTAGAACTGTGAGGCATGGTGGTGCACCCCAGGAATCCTAGCACTTGGAAGGGTAAGTCAGGATGATCACTTCAAGTTCAAGACTAGCCTAGGTTATATAGTGAATGTAAGGCAAATCTGAACTATATAAGAAGATCTTGTCTGGAAGGAGGAGAGGGGAGGGGAAAGGAGGGGAGAGAGAGGAGAGGGGAGAAAGACAGGGAGAAAGAAAGAGAAAGAGAAAAAGAGAAAAAGAGAAAGAGAAAGAGAGAACATCATTATTGAAATTGTTATCTTCCTCAAAAACAATTTTTAAGGCCATACCTCTTTCACTGAATTTGTTGATGGACTAAAATTCTTGGCAGTTGATTTAAAAGCATTGAAGTTGCCAACACTATATGCAGAGTCATGAGGGAAAGAAGTTCCAACTTTATTCTCTTTAGTTTGGCTTTTCCACTGTATAGGCTAAAGAAAATCAAACATCAATGGGTATCAAAGACAGACTATAGAAAATAAAAACGAAATGAACACAATAAAACAAAGACGACACTTTGTTCATGAAGAATTTTTTTTACTTCATTTCTACATGGTTCTGTTCCTTTCTTTCCCTATAAATAAAATCAAAGCTTAATAATATTCAGATGAAAACAAAATCATCTTTTCAAAGCTTTATAAAGCTTAAAGCTTTTTTAACCTGATAAAACGCATGTTAGTTTCACCAAAACCTAGAACTCAGTACCAACTAAATAGCATTTTATACACACACACACACACACACCACCAACAATTATATAACACGCATATCTAGCAAAAACAGAATCTATAAATTTCATAATTATTAAAATAAACACATAGGAGACACACTTCACATACATACATAAAAGATAATTTTCACTTCTAACAACTTAGAACTTACTTTTGTAGGTGGAGCAGCAGGCTTAGGGACTAAGCCTTTATAAACACTTGGACCAGTTCCATTCTTAACTGACTGCGACTGAAGATTTCCTACTACCGGGAATCCAGATAGCTGTAAATCTTTTGTATTACCTTTCTTAATGACCAGCATTCTTGGAGCTCTAGATTTAGGATTCGGAGGATATTCTGCATAAATAAAGCACAAACAAGAGTTACATAGTGTTTCAAATTTTACGATTAACAAACCCAAATAAAGAACAGTATATTCTAAATCTTGATTATATTTTAAACAATAACAGCTGTTTCCTAAGATAATTAAGCCAAATTAAGTATAAACTATATTCCAGCTTAAGAAACAAAACTAAAACATATTCTGACAGAATATGGCAAGAATTGGGCAATGTCATGTAATACAGATGAATTCAGTAGACAAGATCGAAAATCAAGTTTAATTAAATTCTAACATTTTTCCTTAATTTATGAAAAACTGTAAATTTCACCCTAGTAACTCTTAACACTTACAACTTTTTCACTCTAAAAAATACAATCAATAAGAACCTACCTCTATTTCTAAATGTCTACATTAATTAAAACCGTAAAAAGAAAACTCATATGTTCATAATACTGATTGATTCAAACATTTACTGACCAGCTACTGTACAGGGAATCAGGGAGATGGGAACACCAACCCAATCCTGTTTTTTAAAGATAGCACTAGCTATAACTACAAAATGCAGGTTTTTCTCTAGACTACTGTATTTACTAAAAATATGAAACACTATTCATTGAGTTTAATCAATCTTCATGTGTAATTAAACAGGTACTACAGTCATACATACATATTCACAACTACTGTAGTGAAGTATGTCTTTTTTTACAAAAATCCTAAAAGTATGTTTCATCGATCCATTTAGAAGATTTAATTTAAACAGAGAAATCCCAAAAAAATCTAAATCAGTAGTTCTGTATGTAAAATATCCTATGAGTCAATGAGCTGACCAGAGTTCTGTGGTGATGCTCTGCCCCCAGAAATACACCAACCTTACTACTGGCTCATCACAACAAAACTACACAAAGATTCCTAAAGGAACCTGGTAAGACTCTCTGGTTCATCTCAGGCTTCAAACTCTATGAAAGAGAATGCTGATATAGTGCTTCTTTCTAAAAGTGTTGATCTACTAGGACAAACTTTTTTTCTTAGATAGCTAACCATCTACTGGGGCCAAGGAGTCTCCAACCTAAGCCAATACACTGTGACAATACTGCTGACACATTAATACAATAGACGAAACCTTATTCCCTAGGATATAAGGACCAGGGCAAACATTTGAACTTTTTGAGTACCTAAAAAGATCCAATATGAAGACCTTAAGAAAAAAAAATATATAAAGACATCTTCAGGTGCACACAAAGACACAGAAAAGTGTATCACTAATCAAATGTGTAACTTTTCCAAAGATATTACATAACAAAGTAAATAAAACAAAAAATAGGAATAAAGATCTCAGAACAATAGAGTACTAACCTAAGTTTGCAATGATTACTTTTGGTAAACAGATGATGAAAAACATGAATAAATTATTTTTAAAGGCACCTGATATTAACAATAAAATTTAAAGAAATCTTGGCCTAAAACTTAAAATCTGAATTAAATAAAAACCTAGGATTCTGAAAAATAACCAATGCTTAGGAAGTAAATAAATGAAACAAAACACCACCACCAAAAAAAGTGCTTTTTGTGTAGGTCAGGCTGGCCTTGAACTCATGGCAATTATCCTGCCAATACACCCAGCAAAATGGCACTTTTGTACCACATTTATCAGAATTTGAATACTAGTACCATGGTTACCACTTGAACAGCTTTGTACTAAATACTTTAATCTTTTATCTAGAAAATGGAGAATAACTGTCAAGACTTAATGTGAAATGTTTTATATGTAAATAATTACTACAAAACTACAGAAAAGTTACATACTACCTTCAATAGTTGCAATTCATATTAAAGGTATTTTTCAAGAATTGTACCGTGACACATAGGGGTAGAGAAAATGAGAAAAATGACAAGACAAACACAATAGACCAATCTTTACCCTCTATTTACTCTAAACTTGCTCAGTTAAGAAAGGTTCTTTAAAAAATATTGTAGTTACCTGTAAGTAATAGAAGGGATGATATGACAAAAGAGAATTTGCCTCATTCATATTTTTCAAGTTTTAAATTACCTTATATCTACGTTTAGATTATCTCCAAAAATAGTCTATCATAGATTACCTCCAGGAACTTTCCAGGTTAAATATTTTAAGTTTTTGGATTCAAAAATTGTCTGTTTTGTTAGTTGATAAAATTAATGAAAATGACCCAGAGTGTTCATTTTCTTAAAGAGAAAACTCATATATTAATGAAAAAGTCTTAATCCCTATACAAAAGAATTAGAAAATACATCACTTCAAACTTCCTTCCAAAAACTGTATGTGCTTTATTGACTGGCGCCCATGTAAGCAAGTATTCTCATATTCAAATTTAAATTTTTAAAAATTGGAAGCAAATGTGTTGAATTTTCATTCCATTATTTCCCTCTATCCTACAAATAACTGTGATCTGAGAGCAAATGACTTTAATATCACTTTGTCTTGATATGTTCTCTCCACATCTATGAATGTTAAGAAATAGTTTCATTCCTTAAATATAACATCAGTGGTAGAGCAAAAGTGGCCCAGTTCCTCACAAAACAAATTAAAATACTGCAAACATACTGCAAAATTAGTCATACAGATAATTCTGAGCTGTAATCGTAATTCTTTAATCTCTTTTCTTTCAAAATACTCTTACTACATACACAAAGTTTCTGATCGAATCACTCCATGAAGTACTTCTTTCTTTGTTCTAGCATCCAGAAAATTCATTTCTAACTTCTAATAAATATACAACTACACTTTCCTTAGCTTACTGGCTTTGAAGAAAATAATTATCTGCCATTTACTAGACACCTGGGCCATGATAAAGATTTTTAAAACAGTAAACAATTTAATGCTTTTCTCATTATTATTTTTGCACTATCTCACCTAACGGATGAAGAAATTCATTCAGAAATTGAGATTACATTAGCTGCCCAAAATCTAAATAATACTTTAGATCTAATGTTAGGGCCTAGATCTATCTGATTCCAAACTCATGTTTCTAAGCACTATACAGTATTACAGGAAAAATGGAAATTAAGATGCCAGATTTCAAAAGGCTTACCATCTCCAACTAAAAATACTACACTGAATGGTCAGGATAACAGGCTCCTAAGAATACTACCACTACAATCACTTTGATACCAATTACTACTATACATACCTTGCCATCTCAACATAAGGGGCAAATTTAATGCATAAAGAAAACCACACAACCAAAAGAAAATACTATCTGAATTAGCTTAGCAATATTAAGATGAAACTTGGTCATAAGATGATAGTGACTCACATCAGATTTAAAGAATTTCTCTCTACCAAGCAACTGAAGCAAATTCCTGTTGCGCACACTTAATTGTAATATAGAAAAATATAGAGAAATAATCTAAGATCAGTTTTTAAAAGATTGATTCTATATGCATTTTGATGGTTTTGAAGTTTTTTTAGTTTCTATATAATTAACCAATCTGTTATGGTTTACAGTACTAAGAGAATATTAACTAAAACAAGTTTCACTAAGAATATTTATCTTGATAACAACCTACATGGTATTTTTCCTTTAATGAGGTTCCCAACAGTGGTCATATAATGAGGCTTAAAGAAATACATGCTGCAAATACAAACAATTTCCATACTAATGTTTCTAACTGAGCAAATAAAATTTATTTGCATCAAGTTGTCTATATGCCCCATTAGTTTTTCCTTCTCAAAACTTGAACATGTGTTGCATTACCTTCTTACAATGTTTTGACTTTTTCTATAAGACACTGAAAGAAAGTGGAGTTATTGCAGTGATCTATGAAAAGAATTCTATCAAGATGACTCTTTTATCAAAAGTCCTTTTAAAAACCTCACTGGTGTCCATCACGATCTACCTGATTTAATGTAATCATGTCACTCAATCTGTATACTTCTGACTAGTACTGTGATTCTCTAGAAAACACCACCCCTTCATAACCAGTCATTAATTTGCTTTGATGGTTAAACAGTTTTGTAATAATGAACCTTTACACTCCAAAAATCTGGGAAGTTAATCAAATTATCAAGGTATACACAGAAACACTGAATTGAATGAAACATGACCAAGTTAATCACTAAGTTAATTTCTAGTGAAAATTTTTCATTAATGTCTTAACCACTAAATGTTTAAGTTCTGCTGATAAAATGTTGCTGACATACTGGATCACTGACATAAAAATAGCCAGGACTTCTGAAAATCACAAATTAGTAAATAAGTCACCAACTGCATCTCAAACTGCAAACATACACACCCTCCACTCCCCGCTAAACATCTGAAAACAACCATTTTAGAATTCTCACACACACTAAAGTACCTTGAATTCCTCTTTGGGTCAAATTATTAAGAATATGTAGACTGATTATCTAGTAACTATTAATCTTAAGCACCAAAGGATTGTGATACTGGTTAAGACAAAAATAAACAAACAAATAGTCACAAGTTTATGCTGCACAAAAATGTTTCTAATAAAGCCAGCTTAAATTCTTAGTAGAATTAAACTTAAGCAAATTTATTTTAAATGGTTTAACTACTTTCCCTCAAGGTATTTTTTAATTGGACTTTTATGTTCAAAACCTGCCAATGTTTGATCTCCAAAAATCATAGTTTTGGGAACAAACTGCTTTTTTCTTTTTATACATATTAACATTTTCATTAGTAAATTTTTACTTACCTGGAAGGAAGTAGCACTAGAAAAGTTCTACTGAAGTCTTTCCTAAAATTCTCTCGTCTTCCTCAGGAACAAAGCTATTCTAAATGTTGCAATGAGGAAAACAATACTTGGGAACCCAGAGGGGAAAGTGAGAGAGGAATAATGAAGTGATACAATGAGAGTTTCATTGTATTTCTCTGGGAAGTACTGGGGATTTAACAACCATGCCACAATTAACCATCTTTTTTTTTTTAATCCAGACACACTTCTTAGTTTACCTAAATATAGAGTACACCTTCCATTTAAACATCTTTTCAACTAGTATTCAAAATCCTTAGATCAGCCCTGAAACAGCAGAACCAAAATCTTTGTATTAATACATTTTAGTCTCATTATTTTCAAAGATGTCTTTGTCTTTAAAACATTTCTAAGATTATTAAGTAAACCAAGGATCATTACCAATAGAATCTATAGGTAGTTTTATATGACAAATGCTCAGTGACATTCTATTTTTTAAAAATTTACTTTCATTCTAATAAAATCCAAACTATTCCTAATTTCTTAGAGATTCTATTTAACACCTTCCAGGTGGTTTCTATAGTCTTATGCAATCAGCTGTTCCCAGAAAAACTGAATAATAAGGAAACATACCTAAGAGAGGAGCTTGGGAGATTTTTTTGGTTGGGTATGTGTGTGTCTGGGCGTGTAGGCCTGGGGAGAGTGGCAGAAATACTAATTTGCAATACAGAAAAAAC
>RJWT010016567.1:0-19784 GCA_004365215.1 Cuniculus paca | reverse complement strand
TATATACAAAAATTACAACAGGGCATTCTTGAAAAGTAGAGGGCATAAATTTTATTTTTAAGTCTCTATGTATTTTCTAAATTCTCTAAAATACTTGTTTTATATACTTCCACTAGTAATACAATAGTTCTTTTAGTATTACTAAATTCAGGTACTTTGGATTAAAATTCTTGGAAAAACTGGGTTACTATAATAGTTTACTAGACTTCATAAAGAAAACATGTTTAATTTTTAGCTTAAATACACTAGCTGCAAAAAAGAAAATATATATACATACATATATATGTATATATGTCATTTTGCTTCCCTTTTTAAAATTTTTTTTATTTTTTGAGACAGGGTCTCACTATGTAGTGCAGACTGGCCTTGAACTTGCTTATGTAGCCCAGGTTGACCTTGAACTCACACCTCGACTCTCCTGTCTCACTCAGCCTTCCCAGTGCTGAGATTACAGGCATGTGCCACCACACCCAGCATCTCCCAATATTAAAATGAAGTATAATGCCATAATTTCTTTTTAAAAAGTATTTAAATTACTCACCAAATATGGACCAGAAACCCTAGAACTTTCATTCATTTATTAGCATTAAATAATGAATGTCATATAAAATGGTAAGAGATATTTTGTGATTAATAAGTTACCTTTGACACAGCTGTCATCATCCACATTGCTTGCTGAGGATAGGCTAGAAACACTTTGGCTATTATTTCCATTAAGACAACAAAAACTTCATCATAGGAATGACAAATTCGAGAGATTAATTGTGAAAAAGCAGTCAAAAATTGATACGGAGCTAACTGATTTGTGTGCTCTGTGATAACTTTATTTATTTTAGCCAAGTCATTTCTCATCTGTACACGATCAGAACGGCCAGCTAGAAAAAAAAATCATTTTAGAAAGAGTAAGGAAAAAATCCAATAATATCAGTTCATTTCACAAAAAACAAATTATAGGTATGTATTTGTTTGAGACAGGGTCTCACTATATAGCTCAGGCTGGCCTCAAACTCACAATACTCCTGGTTCATCCTCCAGAGTGCTGAGATTATAGGTAATTGCCAACATGCCTAGCAAAATTCTTTTTTTTTTTATTTTATAAAATTTTTATTAGTACATGTTTGCAGTACATAATGATTACATTCCTCATGGTTCCCGGAATTAGTACTGTATACATAGTACATCTTTATTCTTTTTATTTTTCCTTCTTCCACTTTCCCTATTCCCTAAACTGTTTTAACAGCTTTAAAACATATTATTTCCATGCCCAAAGCTATAGCAGTTGTCAATTTGTGAAAAAACAGATGGCTCTGTACAAGTAGAAAAAAGGGCCAACAATCATTAATTTTTACCAACCATTGTAATTTTTAGGGTAACTCATTTGGCTTAAACTAGCATCTTTTAATATGTGTTGGGTTCAAACTTGAAAACCCTGAATTGTAACTACTTTACAATGATTAGTCTTTCCATTCCCTTCTCATATTTATAGAGCATTTTCATTTCAAAATTCACCCCTAGCTTTGAGTAAATGAGATTATCAAGCCAACATTCTCAGTGTTAGTGAATTAGACAAGCTATGACTATACCAAAGTTACACTTCTTCCTAGTCCCTTAGTTTTTATAAGTTATACCTTTTTCCCATTCGAATGCCTTAGCACCAAAATCAAGCCATAGTGATAACATTCGTGGCATTGACTGATATATGAACTGATTTCCATACTGTAGCGATCTGTAATTATATAAATAAAAAATATTATTAGCATAGTGATCATTTTTATGTTATGAATTAAAATTTAAAGACTAACAATTCAGTTATATATAGTCTTCTGATGAACACAGTGTCAATATTTCTTCCTAGCAGAGGTGATTTTTCATGCCTCTCTTCCTTTTTTTTCTTTTTTGGTTTTCAGAGAAAATGTCTAGTAGTATTAGTTTTGTTTTATTCTGATTTGTTTGATTTTATTATACTTGATGGCATGGATAGCTATTTTAAAGACAACAAAATATATAATTGCAGCCTTCGAGGATTTCTAATTATCTTGTTTAGAAACGCTGTATTGCTTTCATTGTTTTGTTTTGATTGATTTTACTCTATTCTGTGTTGTTTGATTGTATTATGTCTGAAGGTGTAGACAACTGTTCTAAAGATAACAAGAAGCACTGTGGTAGCCAGTGATGTTTTACTAGTATCTTGAAGTTCTGTATTGCTTTCATTGTTTTGCTTTGTTTGTTTTGTTTTTGTTTTTTACTGGTTTTATTTTGTTTGATTTTACTTACCCTTGATGGTATAGGCAGTTATATTGACGATAACAAGAGGCATTATGGTAGCCATTATTGATTGCCTTTTACCCTGTTTAGAAGTCATATACCATGTTCATTGTTTTGTTGTGATTGACTCTACTCTGTTTTATTTTGTTTGGTTATATTCTTTCCAAAATAGAAAGAAAGAAAGAAAGAAAGAAAGAAAGAAAGAAAGAAAGAAAGAAAGACAGACAGACAGAGAGAGAGAGAGAGAAAGAAAGAAAGAAAGAAAGAAAGAAAGAAAGAAAGAAAGAAAGAAAGAAAGAAAGAGAAAGAGAAAGAAGAGAAAGAAAGAAAATGTCTAGTAGTTCAGGATGGACTTGAACTCATTATGTAGCCTCAGCCTCCCACATGCTAGTATTACAAGGATATGCCACCACGCCTGGCAATATTCTTAGATCTACATGGCCTCTATAAAAAATTATAAAAAAGTCAGCTGATTATGGACTGAAACCTCTAAAAGCTGTGAGCTAAATAAAACTTTTTGTCTTTAGCTTTGTGTGTTGGATATTTTGTCCCAGTGACGAGAAAAGTAAAACACCTATAATCTTAGCAACTGGGTGAGAAGGCTGAGGAAGGAGGATTGCAAGTCTGAGGCTAGCATGGGAAACATAGCAAGACTGCCTCAAAATAAAAATCCCCAGCCCTGGTTTATTCTGAGACAGGGTCTAAGTTGCCCAAGCAGGTTTTGAACTTGTGATCTTCTGACCTTAGCCTCCCCAGTAGCTGTGATAACAGGCAGTCATCACTATGTCTTGTGCTCTGGAATTCTGATAGATTGTATTGAATTCATAGATTACTTGGGTACTATGGGCACTAATTCTTGCAATTAATGAACACAGGATATCTTTCTACTTATATATGACATTTTCAAAGTCTTTTATCAGTGTTTTCAGCCTACATAACTTTTGTCACCTTTCTTAATTTTTTTCCTTAAATATTTTACTTTTTTGATAGCTATTATAAATGTAATTTTTTTGGCTTGGTTTCTTTTGGATATAGTTCATTATTAGTGCATAAAATTGGTACTGACTTTTGTTATACGTTGACTTTAATCATAAAATTTAACTAAATTAATTTATCATTTCCAACAGATTTTTGGGCTTTTAATAAACATGAGTGTTTCATCTGCAGTCAAAATTTGTTTTCTGTTTGGATTCCTTTTTATTTCTATTTCTTATCTAATTGTTCTGACTAGGATTGCTACACTCTAAATCTTTGTTTTGTTCCTGACCTTGGAGGAAAAGCTCTGAACTTTTCATTTGAGCATGAAGGCAGCCATGGTTTTGTTATATGTCATCTTTACTGTGTTGAAATTCTTTTCTTCTATCCCTAAATTCTTGAGGAGTTTCTATCATGAAAGAATACTGAAATTTGTTAAATGCTTTTTCTGCATTTATTGAAACAATCACATGGTTTATCCTTCATGTTATGATTAATATATAGTATATAACATTTATCAATGTACACATGTTGAATCGCCCCTGCATCTTTGCTTAAATTCCACTTATTATGGTCAATTTGATTCTTTTAATGTGCCACTGAATTTGATTTGCTATCTTCTGCATGAGGCCAAATATGAATGCAGTACAAAGAAACTTTTTTTCTTTTTAATTTTTTTAGGGGTACTGGAGATTAACCCAGGACCTTTACAATGAGCTAATTTGTAGCTCCCCCTTCTTATTTGTTTAGACAAGGTCTTCCCAAGTCACTAAATTGCCCAAGCGAGGCTCAAACTCATGACCCTCATGCCTTAGCCTCCTGGTGCTGCCATCTTTTTAATTTTAATTGATACACAAAAGAGACAAACTTTTGAAACCATAGAGCTAGTAACTTGAGTTTTGATCTCGGATATGCCCAAAGTCAATTTCTGCTAGATTTGTCTGGTTAACATCTGGTATCTTGGTAACATTAGAAAGATATGTCTGATATTTATATTATTTTGGTATCTGTTCACCTATTCTATAATCTACTATTATTTAAATGTTTTATGTACTGAAGACTTCTCTCTTTAAACTTTAGCTCCTTGAGGGCAAACATTAATACTTAATCAGTAAAAAAAAGCAGCTACTCAAAATAAACTCAGTTATTTGGATAAATACATCTGAATAGCTAACCTATCAAATATCATTATTACTTCTTAGGAATTAATAATGTATGAAAATTTAAACAGTAAGCATGACATGACACAATACACTACCTGACTACAATACACTGATACATGAAATTAAAAGTTATATTTCACTTGCTATCTAGTTTAAGAATAAGCTCTTTCTATAGTCTAATGTCAAAGTTATTTTCTTATACACTTTTTCTCATAGGAATGGACTAGAAGAAAATATTTCATAACAATTTAACCATTAAATATATCAGGCCTAGGGCCTTCTATATTCTATGGTTCAGGACTTGGAAGATGAGGGTGTGGAATGCAAAGGACATCTTTTATTACATATTCTCTGTACTGTTGAATTCTTTTAAATATATTAATATATTATTTTTCCACTAAAAGTCATTCTGAATATTTAATTTTTAAAAGTTCTTTTTAAAAGGGAAGAAAAAACTGCATCCAGGAAACAATTTATAGTTCATAAGAGGTGATAGGCTGAATCAGTGATAAAGCAGAAAACATTTTGAATATGCTAAGATATACGGTAACTGGCATCCTGACATAATCTACGAACAAGCAGTTCTCACACTCACCTTCCAAAATGAAGAACTATATACCTGATGAGATCACCCTGCTTTTCCATTTTGTTGTCTGTTACCATGGGCATCAATTTGTCATAGTACTTAGCAAGGTAGAAATGTCCATCTTCCCACTCTGGCAGGAACAAGATGACATCCTACAAGAAAGAATAAAGGAACTACCTAAAAACATCTCACACTATACTGGGAAATAAAGTGTGAATAGATGATTGAGGATCAAAAGTGTGAGGCCCATAGATAGTCCAAACTGTTGCATGTGACTTTAGTTTGCTATATTTCATGACAGCATCATACAAAATTTTATCCATTCTGCAACTGATTGACCTCTGAGATACTTCCAATATAAAACCCAGAAATAATGATGCTATATACTTTCTTAAACACATCCTGTAGGGACACACTGGATCATACTATATTCTGGACATAAGCCTGTTATCACTTAGATGTATTACAAGTATCTCCTATCTGTAGTTTGTTTCTAATTTAATCTTCTGATAAGCAGATGTTTCTCTCATGATCAGTGTATGTTTAAGAAGTCCTCACCTGGCACAGCAGTATACACCTATAATCCCAGCAATCTGAGAGTCTGAGGCAGGAGGATTACAAGTTTGAACTCAGCCAGGGCAAGTAAAGCCCTGTCTTTCAGTAATTTTTTAAAGCGCTGGAGATACAGCTCAGTATGAAGGCCCTGGGTTTAATTCCTACCACTGCAAAGAAAAAAAGTTCTCTCCTAGACCAACTAAGTAACTAAAGGTCATTTTTGTTTATAGCATGAAGAAGGGATCAAGTCTGATATTTTTTCCCAGTAAGATGATCCAAATAATTCAGCATTTTCCTGACCCAAAGGATAAAACATTTATTGAAAACACTGTATTTTCTTACCCTATAATGCCATCTGGAATCTATCTGGGCTCTGTTCTGTTCTACTGGTTTACTTCTCAACTTTAGAGGAATACACAGCCTTTTTTTTTTTTTAATATTGCCATCTTAATCACTATAGTTTTAAAAAAGTCTTGATACGTAAGCTGGTTACTCTATTTCACTAATATACTTGCCCCTCTTTAGTCTTTTAATCCTGCTCAGGGGCCCAGAAACTGACATTGATGATTTATATCAGTGAGCTTGTTTGCTCTCTGGCTTCCTGTGAGGTTTAGAAAATGGAAAGTTGTAGTATGAGATTAGTGAGCAGGAAGAAAGTGAGGTCAAAGTCTTCCTACTCTATTTTCTCCTGCTGGGATATAGTTGACAATGGGTTATTTCTTCCCCCAAGGTTATGTTCTGATCTGATGGCCCCTTCCTAAAAAACAGATCTTTTTACAGCTTCCAGTAAATGCTCTCTTCTTGATCTTTCAGATCGAGATGGGGCAAGGTTTCCTGCTATTGCTAGAAACAAGGTAGTTTCACCATCCATTGATTTCCTTTAACGTACTTTTTCATTAAACTCTCAATACTTTTGATTTGTCACCTATCTTCTGATTGCACCCAATCTCATATGGTATTGTAAAGAGTGTCTTGGATAGCTTAGAGTAGATTAAGAAAATGTAACTAATACTACATGGGGTCCTGAATTTATTCTAGACACAAAAAGAAATTACTGACAACAGTGATAATACTGTTTCATGTTAATTTCTTAATCTGATCATTGTACTATGGTTGTATATGACACTAAAATTAGGAAATAAGTATGATGGGTAGATATGGAAATTTCTACTGTTTTTGCAACTTAATTAAGTTTATAATTATTTCAAAATAAAAATTTAAAACATAAAAATGCTAAAGAGAAAAAATTTTCTGGTTATTCTGAGTCTTTGAATTTCTACACAAATTTTATTTTTTAAGTTATTTTTTTTGAGACCGGGTCTTGTGCTATGGTCCAGGCTGGCATCAAATTTTCAATCCTCTTGCTTCAGCCTCCTTAGTGCTAGCATTACAGGCACAGGCCACATAAAATTTCTACATAAATTCTAAATTCAAATTATCAATTACAGGTTAGCATTTGAATGGCCTGCATTAAACCTCTAGGTCAATTTTTATGGAAATAACATCTTTACATTATTATCCATAAATATGGTATAATCTCTAATTTATTTAGGTTTTTTAAAACTCCACAAATAATATTTTAAGTTTTTTTCTATAGCAGTCTTAAATATCTTTGTGTAATTTAATCCCAGGTCTTTCATATTTTTGATGCTAAACAGTATGTTTTAAATTTTTACTTAAGCATAATTTCTTTCATATAATTTACACATTTAAGCATATAGTTTTTTGACAAATACATACATCCTTTGAACTATCACTCCCATCAATGAACATATCTAACTTTTCCAAATGTTTCTGTGCCACCATTGCCACCAATCTTCTCCTACCCACTAGCCAGGCAACTACTGACATGATTTCTAGCAATTTATATTCATTTTACTCACTACACCATAGTTTGTTTATTCATTCTCTATCGATGGCCACCTAGATTATTTTGTGTGTGTGTGAATAAAGCTGCTAGTCTTTTTATGAACATATGCAATGACTTCTTTTGGATAAAGAAATGGAATGACTAGGTAGGTCTGTGTTAGATGTATGTTACCTGCTTATTTTTCCACCAGCAATGGTGAGAAGTCAGAGAACTTCAGTCATTCTAATGTGTGAAGTGAATCTCATTGTGACTTTAAAAATGCACATCATCCTCATCATTAGTGGTGTCTTCATGAGCTCTTTAACCATAAATAAGTACTCTTTGGGAAGTGTCTGTTGAAGACTTTGGCAGATTCATTCTTTCTTTCTTTCTTTCTTTCTTTCTTTCTTTCTTTCTTTCTTTCTTTCTTTCTTTCTTTTTGCCTTTTTGAGACAGGGTCTCATTATGCAGTTCAGGATGGCCTTGGATTTGGCAGATCTTTAAATTGAGCCGTCTGTCTTATCACATGTAGAATTCTTCAGAATTTGAATAAAATTCCTGTCAGATAGATGCACTCTGTATTTTCTCCCAATCTATAAGCTTACTTTCTCATTTTGATGACTGTCTTTTCTATAGAAAGTTTTAACTTTGATGGAAATTTAATTTTCCAGCTTCTCTTTAATAGTTAATCCTTTGCATGATCTAAGAAACTTTTGCCTAACCTAAGGTTGTAAAGATTTCTATTTTTTTAATCTAGAAGTTTATAGATGTAGCTTTTCAGTTTAGGTGTGTAATTCACTTTGAAGTAACTTAAGTTAGTAAGGTAGGAGTCAAAGATTATGCTTTCCTTTCTCTAGCTGTTTAAGAACTAGCTGCTTGCAAATTATGTGTTACTTTCTTGCTGATATAAAGAAAATCAATTTTCATATATTATATATTATACTGTATCGAGCAATCTTATTAAGCTCACTCAGATTTTCCAATAGTTGGCCAGGCATGGTGGCTCATGCCTGTAATCCCAGTACTCAGGAGGTTGAGGCAAGAGGATCTCTGTAAGTTCAAGGCCTGTCTGGGCTACATAGGGAGTTCAAGGCCAGCCTCAACTACATAGCAAAACCCATCTCAAAAAACAATCTTTTTCATTTTCTATGTATCATTTGAAATTAATAAAGGTTTTATTTTTTTCTCCAATTCTTGTGTCTTACTTTCTTTTGTTATTATCACAACAATCTCCAGTAAATGTTTAACAGTACTGGTGACAGTGAGCATCCCATGTCATTCTCAGTCTTACAATGAAGACTGCTAACATTCCATTAAGAATAGCAAGAAAAGCTGGGCATGGTGACTCACGCCTGTAATCCCAGCACTCAGGAGGATGAGACAGGAGGATCGTTGTGAGTTCAAGACCAGCCTGGGCTACAAAGTGAGCTCAAGGCCAGCCTGAACAGCATAGTGAGACCCTATGTCAAAAATAAAAGGGCTGGGGATCTAGCTCAGTGGCCTAAGTGCCTGCCTAGCAAGCACAAGGTTGTGAGTTCAATCCCTGGTGCCAAGAAAAAAAAAAATAGCAAGAAGCTATAGGCTTTTTTGTAAATACCATACCATACTGTGTGCAAATGACTTTTCATACCTAATTTGGTAAGAGTGTTAAGTTTTGATACTTTTATCAAATACTTTTTTTTTTTTGCATCTGTTGAAGGTTATATGACATATCTCCTTAATTCTGTTAATGTAGTAAATTATTTCAACTGGTTTTCTTTTGCGGGGGGCATTGTTTTATTGTTTTTTTTTTTTTTTGGTTCCAGGGATCGAACTCATGATCTCACACTTGCCAGGCAGACGCTTGTGCCGTTGAGCTAAATCTCCAGCCTGTTTTATTGTTTTTTGAGAGAGTCTTGCTCTGTAGTCCAGGATGGCCATGAACTCACTATGTAGCTCAGATTGGCCTCAAACTCATGCCAATCCTCAGCCTCTCGAGTGCTGGGATTACCCAACTGTGGTTTTCAAATGATGAACCAACTTCACAATAAACTCCAACTATTTTGTTTAGGATTGTTGAACTTATGTACTTAAGTGGACTTTAATTTTTTCTTAGAATATTCTTGTTAGCTTTTGGTAAATTCCTAAAACAAGTTAGGAAATGTTTCTTCTTTCTCTATTCTCTGTGAAAGAGCCTGAAAAAGATTACTATTATTTATTTTTAAAATATTGGGTAGAATTGAAAGGTGAAGACCAATATCCCCAGAGCTATCTTTGTTGTAGGTTGTTTAATTACTTTAGCAATTAAAAGAATTATTGAGAATTCTTTTGTCTGTGTCAGTTTAAGTGAATTTATTTTGGGACGGATTTGTTCATTTAAAATATTTCAAATGTCATGCCTCAAGGATGCCCAGGCTCGTGTATAGCTATTAGTATCTACACCGTCAATCGTGATTGTTCTTTATTCATTCCAGATATTACATATTTGTGACTTTTTTTCCTTTTTAATTTTTAAATTCATAGGAATTTACTAACTTTACTGGTCTTTTGAAATAATTTTTAGCTGTACTGTTTGTTTCTACTATGTGTTGTTTTCCAACTAGGCTTACCTTTATTTAAATTATTTTTTCTGTTCTTCAAGTCTTTCTCTATTCCCTCTAAAATTCTACATGTAGTTTATTGGACTGCTTGCTATTATACCATAAGTCACTATGACTCTGCATTTTGTTTTTAGTGCTTTGCTTTTTTCCAGCCTCTTTTTCCTCTCTGTGTTTCATTTTGAGATTCTTTGCTTATATCTCTCATTCCACAGATTTTTACTTTTAAAATATCAAATTTGCCATCACTCCCACTTTATACCTCCTGTATAAATATCTATGAAGGGAATGGATATGTCATTCAGTAGGTATGTATATTAACTTTTTCATTCCCACAGCAATGAGTTTCAGTTTTTAAATATTAAGTATTTTTCATTTCAGATATATTCTTTCATGTAAAGAATTTCATGTAAAAAATGACCAAAAAAATTTCATTCTAGTGATTTAAAAAATAACAGCTCTTTTGAGCTATAACTCATGCACTACAAAGTTCATCCATTTAAAGTTATTTTTATTATAACAAAGAGTTTCTTTAATGAAGGTTTTTCAGACCCTAATTTCAGAACCCTTTCCTTTTCTTTTTTTGAGACAGGGTCTCACTATGCAGTTCAGGCTGACCTTAAGCTCACTTTGTAGCCCAGGCTGGTCTTGAACTCACAATAATCCTTCTGTCTCAGCCTTCCAAGTGCTGGGATTACAGGCATGCGCCACCAAGCCAAGCTTCAGAACATTTTCATCATTAAAAAACAAAACAAAACAAAACAAAACAAAACAAAACAAAACAAACACCCCTACAAATTGGTTGTTGCTTTCCACATACCACCCCTGGCTTCTGGCAACCATTAATCTACTTTCTGTCTCTATGAATTTGCATATTCTAGCTATTTCATACAAACAGAATCACATTACCTGCAGCTCCTTACCTCCATGTCATACTACAGTAGTGTGCCTTTAGTCTTTCTCTGAGTCTTTTGTCTGTATATGTTGGCAACAGGCACACAAAAAAAGGGCTACTCAAACCATTGTGATGGGAATTGGGGATGTACCCAGAGCAATCAGAACCTAAAAAGTTGATATAAAAAAGGCTCTCTCCCTCAAGCCAGGCATTAATATCCCAGGCAGAAATGGGAGATCTGGGGTGACTGCTATCATACTTTACTGTATTGATGAGTTTTTGTTCCTCAGATGATGCCCTGAGAATACATTCAGATGACACTCCCACACATCCACTGCTGGGTACTGACCCTAAGAAATCCACACTGAGCTGTATCACCGCCCTTTTTAAATAAATTTTTTTATTTGAGACAGAGTCTCATTATGTTACTCAATTGCCCAGGCTGGGCTTGAACTTGCAATCCTACTGCATGAGCCTCCCAGAATACTGGGATTACTTACAGGTAAGTATCACCACACCCAGCTAGATGATCTCCCTTTATAAAGTAAAATTTATATGTATGGCTTCAGGACCTACCTCACTATCAAGACTCTGAAGTTCAATAGTTTTTGATGCAAAGCAAGGTAGTTCCCTAGATGGCTTGAGATCTTCTTGTGAACAAGGGAGTAGGCACTGGACTCCTACCATACCTCCTGCTTAGAACTCAACATTTGTAGATCTGAAGATTAGCAGTGCTTGTCACCTGCTTTGACTCTTGATAATGATTGTTTTCTTAGATGCTAGACCCAGGTCACTTTGTTAAGTTTTAGATTTTGCAGTAGTGTTTTAAAGGGTATTTGAGTTTGAACTGGCCAACAGCAAGGTTACTTGGAGATCAGCTTCATCATTTAAAAGCTGTTTTAATGTTCTTCTAGGGCAGATGTGCAGAAGTTTTTAGTGTAGGGATAATTTAGCCTTATCTACAGTGAGACTTTCTTAAGGTCTCTCTACTGAACGCTCCATGCATAAAACGAGGCCTCTCCATTTGCCTGGTGCATTGAGTGACCCTTAATCCTGTGATCTGGTATTTGGCCAAAAACTCATGGAGATTCCTATGTGAACAGGAATTTATTTAACTTTTTTCTCTTTGTCTGCCCTACGCATTCTAGCCACCTGCTCTACTAGTTTTCTATTTATGTATCTTCCATACATATTTCAAAAATCATTATATCCAATTTCAAAAGCAAAATGGATTCACTGGGTTTCCAAATGAAATTACATTAGCTATATACTCACCTTGTATTTTTTCATAATTGCATTGCTTTCAAAGTTAGCTGTTTCTTCCATGAATCGGCCCACTAGTAGTGTAGCTCGACCAAGAATTAACATGTTCTTACTCTCAGTTGGGGCTTTATTTTCAGGGAAGTATAATTCAACACCTTTCTGAAGAACAATAAGTGCCTGGTGAACATCACCCTAAAAGAAAAAAAGGCAATAATAATAACAAGCCTTTTAATTTAAGAACATATTCCTATTTTCTGAAAAACAAAATTATTTGACTTTAAAGTTCATTATATATATTTAGATACAAAATACAAATGCATTTGTAATTTAATGCTTATCTCTTATTACCCTTTTTTTTTTTTTTTTTTTGAGACAGTATCTCTCTTTGTAGTTCAGGCTGGCCTTGAGCTAACAGTGACCCTCCTGCCTTAGCCTCTTGACTGTTGGGATTACAGGCATGTGCCACACCTGGCTCATTACCCTCTTCTTAAAGAAAAATGATAAAAAGCATTGATTCATTTCATACATAACTCTTCACTTATTCATTTTATATTTGAAGTGCTAGAAAAACTAAAGAAATATGCAAACAAACTGGAATAGCAATCATAAAATCTCTGGCTTAAAAAACTTCATAGCATGTAAGGAAACATATTCTGTTAAAATAACACATAAAGTGCTATCACACAGGAATATACGTCACATAAGTTAGAGTCTACTAAATGTACCTGAATATACAAGAAAATGGAGGGTAGCAGGAATCAGGAAAGGTTTTCAATGGAGTACAATCTGAATTAAGTACTAAAAAGGGGGCAGAAATTTTCTTGAAAGAGAACTGAGTGAAAGACATTCTAGGTAGAAGTAATTTTAATTGTGAGAAAAGTAAGTATAGACAGTCCCCAACTTATGATGGTTTCCACTTAGAATTTTTCTGACTTTTCTTTTTTGGGGGTTGTTGTTTTGTCTTTCTGAGACAAGGTCTCATTATACAGTTCAGGCTAACCTTGAACTCACTTATGTAACCTGGGCTGGCCTCGAACTCACAGCTATCCTCTTGCCTTAGCCTTCTGAGTGCTGGGATTACAGGGGTACGCCACTATACTTGGTTGCTGCTTCTGACCTTTCAAGGGTATAAAAATCACACACATCCTGCAGAAGCCATACTTTGAAATTATTTTTTTACCAAACTTGTATGATGAAAACTTAATTTTTATATACTTTATGATCAGTGTGTTTATTTTTATTAGTACATGTTTGTAGTACATAATGATTACATTCATTGTGAAGAATGAGTACATGTACATAACACATTTCAATTCTTTTTTTACTTCCCCTCCTCCACCTTTTTGCCAGCATCAGCTTTATTTATTTGCAAGTCCTTATAAAGTTAATTATCATACATACAGATTAACAGCCAGACTAGGACAAAAAACATAAAAAAAACACATAAGACAATTATACTAAATCAAGGTACACTTTTAGATACACTGTCCATGTTGGATTACAATAACTTTTTTCTGTATTTTTCCTATTGACTTTTATTTTGTACTTCATATATTTGAGTTTATCATATTGTCTCATTAGTGTGAGAAGTTGAAAGAAACAACGTATGTATATGTATGTGAATATGTATATGTATATAAAAAGTAGTTAAGATAGTTATCCTACTGATTCCTCTGAGTTCACTGAAGAGAAAGATTTGTACTGGTATTGTTCGGACAATTGAATACGGATGTCTTGTGCTCTGGGCGCAATGTATGTACTACTGTTGCGCCCTAATTGATGTGTTTTGAAATTTTTGTTTTAGTTTTTTCTTCTTTCTCTTTTTCTCCTTGAAATAAAATAAAAAATATATATTGAGTTTCTCATGTAAGAGAAACCACAATATTTAATCTTGTGTGTGATTTACTTAACATTATGGTTTCAAAGTGCATCAATTTTCCTACAAATGACTCATTTACCTTTTGTAGAGTAGTACTCCATTGTGCATAAATACTACTTTTCTAATCCACTGACTTGTCGATGGACATACAGGCTGCTTCTAAGATTTAGTTATTACTAACTGTGCTGCTATAATCATGGGTATGCATACATCATTGTGTATGAGGTCTTTAACTTTTCTGGGATTTAGAAGAGGAACAGCTGAGTTCACTGGAATTTCTATTTTTAATTTCTTGAGGAATCTCCACACTGATTTCCATAATGGTTGTACCAGTTTACACAATAAAGAAAGGTTCCTTTTCATCCACAGCCTCACAGCATTTGTTAATGGTTGATTTCCTGATAGTAGCCATTCTTTCTGGAGTGAGATGGAATCTCAGTGTTGGTTGAATTTGCATTTCTCAAATGGCCGGCAATGTTGCACATTTATTCATTTATTTATTAGCTATTTGTACTTCTTATATAAGATGTGTCTATTCATTTCAGATGCCCATTTTTGGACTGGTAAAGAACATCTGAAGAGGATCAAACTTTGAGTTCCTTATATATCCTGGATATAAATCTTTTGTGTGAGGAGTAACTGACAAAACCTTTTTCCCATCTTGTAGGTCAGCTCTTCACTCTGTTGATTGTTTCCTTTACAAATACTTTGAATTCAGATCCTGTCCTGGGCTGGTGGGGGATTCTCTCATATGTTGCTGGGCAGTGGTAGTCAGTCACAGCTCACAGATTGCATGTAAGCAAGAGGGCAAATAATTGATACTCTGCTATTCCCCCCTATCTGCAGGGATATATTCCAAGATTCCCACAGGATGTCTGAAATTATGAATAATACCAACTATATATATATATATATATATATATATATATATACACAAAATGTTTTTTCCCATATGTATATACTTATAATAAAAATTTAATCTATAAGTAAGGTACAATAAGAAAATAACAACTAATAATAAACAACAATATGCCACGGTAAAATTTATTTAAGACTTAATCCAGGAGTGGGAGTGCATGCCAGTAATCCCAGCACTCAAAAGGGTGAGGCAGAACAAAGTGAGTCCAAGACCAAGTTGGGCTATATACAGAGTTTCAAGCAACCCTGGACTATAGGACAAAACTTTAAAAACAAAACAAATATAAAAGTGTGTGAGTTATTTATTTCTGCTATTTCCTATTCAGTATTTTTGGACACAGGTTAACCACAGGTAACTGAAACCTCAGGTAAATAAAAGCACAACTATGAAAATGGAAACCAAGGACAAGAGGGGAATTGCTGTAACACTGTGTCACTAAGCTATGATGATTAGTAGGTTAGGTTTATTAAACATACTTTGACTTAAGCTGCTTTCAACTTATAATGGATCATAAGTCAGGCAGCATCTACAGTCTGGACTTAGCTGAAGGCTAAAGTATTCGTGAGATGATGAATGAAGCTGAATGTGGGATGACACATAATCAGAAAAGGCTTATATGTACTTTTAGAGTTCAGACTTAATCTTAAATGTAGTAAGAATACTTTGATTTAATCTTTTTGAAGAAGTAACATGTTTCACTGTGTACTTTTTTTTTTTTTTTGGTACCAGCAATCGAACTCAGGATCTTGTACTTGCCAGGCAGGCGTTTGAGCCGCTGAGCTATATCTCCAGCCCTCACTGTATATTTTGAAAGATTTCAGACTCCACTAAAATACACAAAATCATTGTGAGAAACTAAGAAAGTTGTTAATATTTATAGAGGCTATAAATAAAGAGCATGAATTAAAGCATTAGAAATAAGAAGGAGAATATTCAAAAAATGTCAAAGGACAAAGGAAAAAAGACTTAACTCTTCAACTAGATGTAGAAAGAAAGGGTGAAGAAGAAGCTTAAGATAAAGCCCAGAGTTGTTTTAGAGAGGATATCTTTCTCAGAAAAGTAGAGAATATGGAAAGAGAAACAGGTATTAAGTATTAGATACAAGGTAAAAATAA
Source organism: Cuniculus paca (assembly GCA_004365215.1). Taxonomy (NCBI): domain Eukaryota; kingdom Metazoa; phylum Chordata; class Mammalia; order Rodentia; family Cuniculidae; genus Cuniculus; species Cuniculus paca. The sequence continues at coordinate 3,744 of RJWT010016567.1, read as the reverse complement.
AGAACTGGTTATTTTCCTCTAGAAAAATGTAGGGGAGGGCAACCCACTTGGGACCCCTTCTGTCTCTCTCTCTCAGACAGAAGCTTTCTTTCTCTCAATAAATATATTCTGCTCAAAAAAAAGAAAGAAAGAAAGAAAGAAAGAAAGAAAGAAAGAAAGAAAGAAAGAAAAAGGTAGGGGAGATGAAAAATGAAAACAAAATAAAACAAAACAAAATATATTTTTAGACTTGAAATGAGAAACCTTTTGAATTCTGCACAATATAGGGAACAATTTCTTCCAGACTACAATAGATAAAGAAAAGTGACAGAAAAAAAAATCTAAATTGGGCTCAGGGATCTTCTCTCAGTTAAGCCTTTATAGTAAGTACATAACTCCCAACAAAATAGATTTATCTCATGAAATTCCCTTGGCCATTACCTTGGACCAGAGCCACTTTGCTCTCTCCACACACAGTTCGGCGAGTCGCGATTCTCCTGCGTTGAGGAGAGCATTGTAGGCTGTCTGGTGGTGACCTGCCTTTCTAGCTACTCTGGCACTCTGTAGCCAGCATTCTCCAATCATTTCATTGTAATCTGGTCTAAAGGCATGTGACAAAACACAGGGGAAAAACAGCATTTGTCAGTATTTGCTAGTATTTACCAACTTAACCAAAACATCTCTGCCCAACACAGAGCGTTCTCAATGCACTATTTCCCAGAATCAGTGATCCATTTGATTTAAAAAATCGTGATTTTAATGTTTTTATGGTGCTGCATTTTATTTCTTATAAATCTATAAAGATTTATTCAAAGATTTCTTTTAACATTAAAAAAGAGAAATAACATATAAAATTGATTCTTATTAAGATCTAGGTTTGTTGCATCTATACAGTATGGCCTGGAGGATTGAAAACAGAAAAATGCAGAGTCAGGTAGAAAATTAGGAAATAAAAATAAGATCAAATACTGTAGTTTCCAAACACTAAATTCAAGAGCCGACAGTTTAAAAAGTAATGTGGAAACCTTTTGTTGAGACTTAGTAAGGCCCTCCTGAGAGCGAGGATGGGTTCCTTAGCTCTGTAGGAATTCTGGGTCATTTCTAGTCGAGCTGCCCAGTTTAGAGAGTCTTCCTGAAAACTATCTCCTGGAGACTGGTGAAATAGTGGTCTGATGCTGTGCTCCAATTCACACAACATGTGCAATCTGAAGACAGATAGTGCCCGTGTTAAAATATTTTCATACTCAGTCTTAATACGCTCATAAATTTCATATTACATAAAGCACGTATTTTACATTCGACATGAAGAATATGAATGTGCAATTTCTTTGGCATAATTTCAGTATATATTCTTGCTATATAATCAGTAACACTGATATCTTTGATTTCAAGTTGAGTCTAAACACCAATTTATGCCAGTTAAAATATTTAGTCCTTGACAAATTTTTATGAATTGTATTAACAATGGCCTACAAGTCTAAATAGAAAAGTATACAAGTTGAACTTTATGACCTACATGAAAAATTTTAAAATACAGATCCATTATAAATCAACCTAAAATAACTGTATATTGTTGGTGTCACTGTAAAAGGGTCTGGCACAGTAGCTGTCAATAAAAATTGTGAAATGAATGTAGTTTTAATTTTTCTCATGGAAATAGTTGTATATTCACACTAATTTCTCCTCCTTTATATAATATTCAGTGTGCAATGCATAAGGATACTGCTATCACCTACAAATCAAAATTAAATTCAGTGGCTCCATCTCTGGTTTCATTAGGATGTCAACAAAAGGGGCTGATACAAAATACAGTGAGCTCTCCTATCTTAAAAACAAAGCATAATTACCTTTTATCATATTTCAATTACAAAACTTTTCATTTTTTTCACAAGTGAGTTAATAGATTTAAAATTTCCATTATTTTCTTCCTCACCTTTAAAAGTTGGTAATTTTTTTCCGGCAATGTAATGCTCTCGTGTGTGTGTTTGTGTGTGTGTGTGTGCTTGCGTGTGTAATGCATTTGTGAATAATAAGGAAAGGGAACCAATAAGTACTAAATTCCTGTGTGGAAAGTACATAGATGTTAGATTATTTACGTTACTTATACAGAAAGTAAACTATGATATTATAAGAGGTTGAATATCTTTTTATGTTTTTATTAGTCCCCTAATTACCTTTCCAATTAAAAGGATGTAGGTTAGAGAATTTGTTTTAAAAAACTATAGGTGATTATGAGGTAAAAAGACTATAGAGCCACTTTGCATAGCTAAACAGTATACTATACATATTATCACAATTATTTATTCATTAGCAAATTTCAATCCTGGAGGGTGAGATTTATAGACCAGTAATATAAAAATGGGAGCCCCCAAATACCTCACAATATATTCATATCCTCGTTGGTAAGAGCCTCTTTCAAAGCTTGCAGCTGAAAGAGGTACAATTTGCTCTGCTCTCACCAGTTTCAATGTTTCATAAAAAGTTGTGGTATCTCCTTTTTTGGCTGATAATAGTAGCTGTCCCAGTCTAACACTCCATGATGTAGATTTTCCATCTGAAAATCAAATGGACAATCAAGAAATGCCATGGTAGATGGGTCTAAAAGCCCGCTTTATTTCATCTGATAAAATGGTCAGCAAAAACACTGAACCAATGACTTCACTCTACTTCAAACAATGAAACAGACTGAAGTAAATAAAACAGGCTAAGACATTAATTATGAATGTTGCTTAACTTCAATCTGAATGTACATGGCCAATTAAAATTGCTTATATTTTAACAAGTATTTTACCTGCTGCCAAATAATTTTCCACCAAATCCCACTGTGACAATTTCCAAGCTGCTTCCACTCTGTATGTATTTAGTTCGTCTGTCCATTCAGACCTATTAAAGAAAATTATATAAACTACATATTAATTTAAAAGTGGTAAATTTTTTCATTGGTTCAGATGTTCTATTGATTGTATCTATTTTTTATTTACTATATTTGTATTGTATTTTATTTTGTGCTTCAATACATAGTAATTATCACTATCCAGAAGCAAGAAAATTTTAATATTTTCATTCTTAAAAAAACATTTTTATTAATGACTTCTGATAGAGCTATTTAAAAAATGACTTTCTTTCACAAATTAAGTTGTACTATATATAAGAACAGAGTTAATTCCTGGATTATAACATATCATGACAAATTATGTGTGCTTAACTTGAATAAAAAGCATGGGAGGAACAGATATAAATTCAGAGATAAACAGTTCTAATAATTTAGGATTTTGAACTAAATTTAATACAAAAATAGAGGGGCTATAGTTGTGAGTAGAGGGCAGCTGAGGGCTGCATAGGCTACTCTGCACCAAGGGTATAAGAAAATTGCAAATGCTCCAAGTATGATTGTGCAGGCCTATAATTCCAGCACTCAGGAGGCTGAATCACTTATGCTCAAGAGTCTGAGACCAAACTAATCAACACAGAAAGCTCCTGCCTCAAAAGAAAGTTACACATGATGTACTGATGACAATAACAAGGCATACAAAAATTAGTTACCTCTACTGCGCATCTCTTCTTAAACTATATTTAGTTACTTTAAAATTTGGGTTTGCAAAATCAGTGTGTTATAGGCTATTTTCTTTAAGAGACAAGGTTCCAGGCTGGTGTGGCAGTGCACACCTATAATCCCAGTACTCAGGAGACTGGGGAAGGTGGATTTCTGTGAGTTCAAGGCCAGCCTGGATTATATAGTGAGAAACTGTCTCCAAAAAAAAAAAA
>RJWT010016566.1:0-19781 GCA_004365215.1 Cuniculus paca | reverse complement strand
AAAAAAGTATTGCCATGCCAAATTTCCTGTGTGGATGTTATATTTAATAAACACCTTAAAGTGCTGACTACATAACAAAGCCACATCATTATTTCTGGCTGTGAGATCCTTTCCCCATGATGAGTTCATAATACATGTTTTCCTCTACAAAATAAACTTCAAAGAATTCTTATAAACTGAGACCGGTGGAATCTATTATAATTCAAAAATGATGTTTAAATATATTTCTTGGAATAATTGTTTCTAAATAGCACTAGAGAACCAGACACCCACTCTCAATTATGTGTCGTATACTGGAGTAGCATTTTAGTGAAAGCAAAGTCGTTTGGAAGAAAAAATCTTAGTTAAGGCTAGAAGATGGTAGGAATGCTAAAAGATGAGGTCAGCATTCAGTAGGTTTGCTGTTTACAAAGCAAGAGTTTCAGAGGGCAAATGAAAGGGTTTCAGATGGGACATCTGGGGTTTTAGGGAAGATAGAATCTATGTGGAGGGGAAGTTCAGTAAGATAGATTGTAGTCCAGAAGATAGAATGCATGCGTCTGGTTTTAGGAGGGATGACATTGGATGTTCTCAAATGCAACGAGGAAAGTACAGTGGACCTAATCTTTGCTGTCTCTCTGGGGAAGGTGGGCTCCAGGCGAATGGTCAACATATTTAGCAAACGTAGCTGGACTGAGCTCAGTGTCAGGGATGTGACTCATCCTAGGTTCGTGCTCAGCTTGAATGGCCTGAGATGGCAACAGTGGTGAGGACAGTGGTTTTTCCATGTTCACTTAACGTCTGATAAATGTCTTTGCTATGTTTTCCTTTCTATCCTCTGCAATGTTTCTTTATAACATGGTTTTATCAACTTGATGATTTTTTTCTTAGATGTTATGGTAGAAATGATCAAGGAACAAAGGAAAATTGCATCCTCCACCAGAAAAATATCTTTCTTCAAAAAAGCGGGTCTACGGAAGCCCTCAGAGAGACCTAGGTAAGATGTAGGACTTGGCTATAGCAACATTTCCAAGCATAACTTTTCCGTCAATGTGTAGGTTTTCTGATCTTCTTCCATGTATTTTACACATATGAACAAGAGTACTTTGCATTTTAAATTATTGATTTTTTTCCTAAAATTGCTATCATGCAATGTATATTTTTTATTTTAAAAAGGAAAAAGTATAACAGAATTTCAAAGCAAGATAATAGGAGAGTAACAGTAATTAATACATTGCATATTGTTGTCTTCAGAGTAGTTACTCAGAGTACATGATATAGGCATGAGATGTACAAACAGTGTTAGCACAAACTGTTCTTTTCAATGAACTAAGAGAAACTAGCAGTACAACTATCTTAACTATCTTGCCTATATAGATATTTTTTTAACCTTCCCCCTTCCTTACTTTTCCCTTTATCCATCACAATTTCTCTTTTCTTTTGAACAGTTTCTTCCCAATTCACAATGTTTTCATTTTAAATTAATTGCATTTGAAATTCTGAAATTGCTCATTCAGCTTCTCATACTAGTGAGACTATGTGATATTTACACATGTGGGTCTGATTTATTTCACTTATGAGTATGGTCTCAAGATGCATCCATTTACCTATAAAAGTCTTAAGTTTATCCTTCTTTACAGCTGAGTACTCCATTATATAAAAAAAAATCACATCTTTTTTATTCATTTCTCAGTTTATGGGCATTTGGGTTTTTTCCAAGATTTAGACATTACAAATTGTGCTGTTATGAACATGTATTGCTATAGTGTGATGTTTTAATTCTTCTGGGAGGATACCCAGAAGGGGAATAGCTGGGTCTAATGGAATCTCTAATCCTAGTTTATTCAAGAGTCTACATTGATTTTTCCTCAATGGTTGCACCAGTCTACACTCCCACCAACAGTGGAGAGGTGTTCCTTTTTCCCCACAGCCCCACCAGCATTTGTTATTGTTTGATTTCTTGATGATACCCATTCTTTCTGGAGTGAGATGGAATCTCAGTATTGTTTTAATATGTATCTCTTGGATAACCAATGATGTTGAACATTTTTTTATATATTTATTTGCCATTTGTATTTCTTCATCTGAGAAGTGTGTATTCATCTCAGATGCTCATTTTTGGACTGGGTTTTTGAATTTTTGGGGCCTGATTTTTTTCAATTCTTTTATGTTCCAGATGTAAGTCTTTTGTCTGAAGACTGGCTATGACTTTTTACCACTCTGAGTCATCTTTTCACTCTGTTGGTGATTTCTTTTGTTGAATAAAAGCTTTTTAGTAAGGTGAGATCCCATTTGTTGATTCTTTGTAGTATTTCCTATGTGGTCTGAGTTTTCCTCATGAAGTCTTTGCCTACACCTATGTCTTCAAGATTTCTACCTAACTTCTCTTCCAGTAGATTTACTGTTTCTGTTTGAATATTTAGATCTTTGATCAGTTTGACTTTGGGTTTAGTGCATGTTGATAGATATGGATTTAGTTTTAGTCTTTGGCATGTGGAAATTCAGTTTTTCCAACACCATTTATTAAAGAGATTATCATTTTTCCAGTGAGCATGTTTGGCCCTTTTGTCAAAATAAAGTGGCTGAATGTGTTTGGAGTTGCATCTTCATCTTCTATTCTGTTCCACTGATCCTCAGATCTGTTTGTTTGTTTGTTTGTTTGTTTGTTTTTGTTTTTTGCCAATATCATACTGATTTTATCATAGTAGCTTTGTATTATAATTTCAAGTCAGGGATTGCAATGCCCCCTGACTTGCCTTTGTTGCCCAGAATTGCTTTTGCCATTCTAGGTGTCTTCTAGTTCCAAATGAATTTTAGCAATGTTTTCTCTCATTCTGTGAGGTATGCTAATGTTACTTTGATTGAGATTGCATTAAGTCTGTATAACAGTTTTGGGAGTATGGCCATTTTCACTATGTTGGTTCTTACAATCCATGAGCAAGGAATATCTTTCCATTTTCTGATATTCTCTTCCATCTCCATTTTTCAGAGTACTATAATTTTCAATGTATAGATCTTTTATTTCCTTTGTTAGATTGATTCCTGAGTATTTCATTTTTTTGGGATGTTATTGTAAAGGATGTGATTTCCCTAATTTCTCTCTCCCTAAGTTTGTTGCTTGTGTACAGGATTGCTATTGATTTTTGAGTGTTGACTTTGTATCCAGCTACACTGCTGAATTTGGTTATTAAATCTGGAAGTCTTCTGGTGGAGTTTGTGGGGCCTTCTTTGTAGAATCATGTCATCTGCAAATAATGATAATATAACTTCTTCCTTTTCTATCCTTATTCCTTTTATTTCTTTCTCTTTTCTAACTGCTTTGGCTAATGTTTCTGGAACTATATTGAATAGGAGTGGTGGTAGTGGACATTTTGTATTGTTCCTGAATTTAGAGTGAAAGCTTTTAGGTTTTGTACTTTTACTATGATGTTTGTTGTTGGTTTGTCATAGATGACTTTTATCAGATTGAGGTAAAGATCATCTAATCCGATTTTCTATAGGTTTTTTTTTAAATCATGAATGGGTGTTGAACTTTGTCAAGTGCTTTTTCTCCATCTATTGAGATGATCATGAGATTTTTGTCTTTGGTTCTGTTCGTGTGATGTATCACATTTACTGATTTGCATATGTTGAATCACCCCTGCATCCCTGGGATGAATCCTACTTGGTAATGGTGTGTAATCTTCTTGATGATTTGTTGTGTTCTGTTTGCCAGTATCTTACTGAGGAATTTTGTGTCTATGTGCATTAGAGAAATTGACCTGTAGTTTTCATTTTTGGTTGGGTTCTTCTTTGATTTTGGAATCAGGGTAATACTTACTTTCAGGAATGATTTTGGAAGTATTGTGTCCCTTTCAATTTCCTTAAAGAGTTTCAGCATTAGTGGCTTTAGTTCTCTAAATTTATTGTAGAATTCAACAGTGAATCCATCAGGACTTGGGCTTTTCTTTGTTGGTAAGTTTTTAATCACATTTTCAAGTGCATTAGCTGATATCAGGTTATTTAGAATTTTTATTTCATCTTGATTTAGTTTTAGCAGTTAGATTGTGTCTTAGAATCTAATCATGTCTTCTGTGTTTTCCATCTTATTAGAGTACAGGTTCTCAAAGTAGGTATTGATGATCTGGATTTCTGTGATTGTGATTTCTCCCTTTTCATTTCTAATTGCTTGAATTTGTGTTTTTTTGTTCATCTTGTTGATGAGGTTGGCTAATGGGTTATCAATTTTATTTATTCTTTGAAAGAATTAACTTTTTGATTCATTGATATTTTGTATTGTTTTCTTAGTCTCAATTGCACTGATTTCTGCTCTGATCTTTATAATTTCCTGCCTTGTATGAGCTTTGGGTTTGATTTGTTCTTCTTATTCTAGAAGCTTGAGGTTCAACATTAGGTTGTTTATTTGTTTATTTCCTGATGTGAGAGTTCATTGCTATAAATTTCCCATATAGTACTGCTTTCACTGTGTCCCATAAATTATGGTATGTTGTATGGGCATTATCATTTAATAGTAGACACTGTTTAATTCCATCTTTAATTTCCTCTGTGATCTATTGGTTGTTCAGAAGGGTGTTAATTTCCATGTGTTTATGTAGCTTTCATGATTTCTTTTGCCATTGATTTCTGGTTTCACTGTGCTATGGTCGGATAGTATGCATGGAATCACTTCAATTCCTCTACATTTACTTATGCATGTTTTTATGGGCTAATATGTGATCTATTTTGGAGACTGTCCCATGTGCTGCTGAGAAGAATGTGTGTTCTGATGTTTTGAGGTGGAAAACTCTAAGACATCTATCAAGTCCATTTGTTCACAGGCTCAGTTTAATTCTGATATTTCTTTGTTGCTTTTTGTCTAGTTGATCTACCTATTTGTGAGAGTGGAGTATTAAGTCCCCCACTACAATTGTATTAGTGCTTATTTGATTTTTCATATCTGTTAATATCTGTTTTATGTAGTTAGGTGCACTGGTATTTGGTACATGTATATTTATGATTATTATCTCTTTTTCTAAGAGTTTTTCCTTAACAAGTATGTAGTGACCTTCTTTGTCTCTTTTTATCAGTTTTGGCTTAAAGTTTACATTATCTGCAAATAGAATAGCTATCCCTACTTTTTTCCAGGTTCCTGCGGAATGGGGTACTGTTTTCCATCCTTCGACTTTTAGTCTATGAATTTCTTTTTGGGTTAAATGTGCTTCTTGAAAGAAGTATAATGTTGGATCTTGTTTCTTGATCCATTTTGCCAGTCTTTTTCTTTTGATTTGTGAATTGAGACCATTTACATTGATGGTTATAACAGATATGTATTGGCTTATCTTTTTCATGTTATTTTCCTGTTGGTTCCCTGTCTTTTCCCTCTGTTTAATTGCTCGCCCTGCCTGGTGGCTTTTTGCAATTGTTGTTCTTGTGTTTGTGGTCTTCATTTTCTCTTTCTAATATATCCTTCAGAACATTCTGAAGAGCTGGTTTAGTGGTCATGAATATCTTCAGTTCTTCTTTGTCATTGAATTATCTTATTTCTCCATTGATTTTGAAGGGTAGTTTTGGGGGGTACATCAACCTGGGTTGCAGAGTGCCTTCATTTGGGTTTTTTTTTTTTGTGGTTGTTGTTGTTGAGACAGGGTTTCACTATCAGTTCAGGCTGACCTTGATCTTACACTGTAGCCCAGGCTGGTCTTGAACTTACAACAATTCTCCTGCCTCAGCCTCCCGAGTGGGGTTACAGGAGTGTGCCACCACACCTGGCTCAGAGTTTCTTTTAAGGTTTAAAATATCTCACTCCAAGCTCTCCTTGACTTGAGAATTTGTGTTGAGAAGTCTGCTGTGATTCTGATGGGCTTTTCTTTATAGGTGATTTGTTTCTTATTTTAGCTGCTTTTAATATTTCTTTCCTTTGTTGATTTTCTGGAATCTTGATTATTATATGCCTAGGTGTAGACTTATTTTGGTCATGGGTATTTGAGGTTCTATAGGCTTTGCTAATTTGTATGTCAAATTCTTTTTCCATGTTTGGGGAGTTTTCTGCCACTATTTCTGTGAAGAGGTTTTTAATGTCTTTTGTGCTGCCTCCAGCTTTCTCACCCACTCCAATCAATCTTATGCTGTTTTATTTGCTTCATTTTGTAGGTTTTGCTTGGTGTTTGTTTGTTTGTTTGTTTGTTCTTGTGTGTATGTGTGTGTGTGTGCTGTTCTGTTATTTTTAAGATATCTTTGTTTTCCTGGTCTATAGTTGTAACCTTGTCTTCTAGGTCTGATATTCTATCTTTGTCTTTACTTACGTTGTTGTGTATACTTTCAATAGAGTTTTTAATCTTCTGGATTTCTGTTTGGGTTTGTTTCATTGATTTCATTTCTTTTCTATGTTGGGCATTTGTGGTTTCCTGAACTCCTGTAATTTTTTGGTCTGTGTTTGCTGTAATGTCTCTCATTTTGGTCATCATTTCTTTTTGCACCTTAGAGATTATTTTTTCTATAGTCTCTTCCATTTATTTTTTTCACTTCTGCTGCTATCATTTCAGAGAGTTCCAGTGGTTGGCTCCCTGATTTCCTCTATCGCTTTGTGTTCTGGACTTCTCTTGTGTGGGCTGAATATCTGGTTCTGCATTTTGTTTCTTTGCCTTATCATTTCTTATTTTTTAATTTTTTATTTTATTTTGTGTTCTGTATTGTGGATTTCTTATGTTAGATAAGCTTTTTCCCTGATACTGAGGTTTCCCTAGGAGATGGCTGTTCCTCAGGGTGTCTTCTAGGTGTAGGTGGTTCTTGGTCTTTATGTCTATCCCAAGAACCTACCTTCCCAATATATTAAGAATGTGATGTTGGTATCTATTTGACCCAACACCTAGTCCTTTGGTGCTGGACTATGGGGATGGTTATGACTACATAGAATCACAGTGCTGTCATACAGGGGAGAAAAACTGATTATAACAAATATGACATCCCAGTTAAAGTAGTACAGCTAGCAATAACAATAGACTCCAACACAATCTGGCTACTGACAAACTGTGGTAAATATTAACTTGATATTTTTAAGCATCTACAGTTATACAGTATAATCCAACCTGTATCAGGAACTTGTATGCAATGATTTTCCACTTATTAGAGTGATTTTAACCTGTTGTATGTCTGGGGGATAGTTAAGAGTGATGGGGGTAGGATGGAGAGATGAATGAGGTTAAATATATTAGGAGCAAGGCTGAAGGGCAAAGGATGATCATCCATGTTTTGTGTAATTGTAGGATACAAGAGGGAAGGGTTGGGAGAGAAAATCTAGGAGCATTAATGTGAATCTTAAGGAGAAGGGACAATGTTTACTTGCATGAAAGTATCATAAAAATCAAGTGAGGTAGTTGACAAGAGGGAAGAAGAGGATTAGAAGTAAACCAAAAGAAAAGTTAGAGATCTAAGTTGTGAAAGAGAGAGAAAAGAAGAAAAAGGAAAAAAAAACATAAAACAAAAATAACCACACACACACAGAAAAAAATGGAAAAACAAAAAAAATATAGAAAGAGAACCAAAACAAGACAAAATAGAACAGGGAAAAAAACAAAAACAACACACGAAAAACCACAAAAGAACAAAAACAAACAAAAAAACTACAAACCCAGTCAGATACAGAGAAGAAAACCAATCAGACAGAGAAAGGTATAAGTAGTAAAATTGCTCTAGTGTCTACAGTTCTGTGGTAGGTCCAAGTCAGATCCCAGAAATATGTACTCCAGTCAAGTCTTCAGATGGATTTGTGCAGGATATGAGTTTGATCTTGGCCTCTGGATTTGGGGTATGGGATTAGTCTTCTGTGTCTGGAGTTCTCTCCAGCCCTTTAGGGAAGGAAAAATAAAAAAAGGTTGCCTTGCCCACCTGTTTCTATTCCACATGTCTTTGTACCTAAGCATTATGATGGTCCATCTCACTTACCAACTGTTGGCTCATACCGCCACTGTTGCTTTGGACTTTTCCAGGCTGCTAGTCATGCCTGTCCATCCTGTGTGCCCAGCCAGTGTCCTACTATATCACTAGAAATCTCTCCAACCTGCCCAGCTCTCTGGATGGATTTCATGCAACATATAGTATACATAACTTTTTAATTTAAACTATCTTAGCCCTCCTTTTAAGTCAGTTTTTATAGATCTACTTCTTTCCATAGTGTGGATATAGTGTGATTTATTTAGTCATATCCTTTTCATCACATTGTCTTTTTCATTGCTATAAGTGGTACCATAGTAAACATTTTGTCCATGTTTCTTTACCCATTTGTGTTTTTCTATATCTATAATATAGAAATTAGAAAATGTATAACTATCACTTCTCTATCTTTTTGTTAAGCTCAAGTATAGTAAAGGCATAACTAAAGAAAATTTATCTGAGGAATGCAGGATCAACTTAACACCCAAAACCCAATTAAAATAATAGACCATATTAATGAATCAAATCTGGAGAAGAAAATGATTAGAATTAAGAAGTCAGTAGACAGGATCAAGAGCAGATTCAAGTTGGCAGAAGAACGAATGAACTTAAAGATCATTCAATAAACATCTGAAGAAAAAGGCAAAAGAAAAAGATGAGACCCAAAGGACATCATCAAACACACCAACATAAACACTAGAAGTCTCAGAAGAAAGGGAAAAAGGAGCAGAAAAGGATCTGACTATATAATGGTTGAAAAGTTTTCAAATTTGACTAAAAGCTTAATCAAGACATACAAATTGCTTAATAAACTCCAAGAAGATAACTTCCAGAAGATCTGCACCTAGATACATCACAATCAAAATGCTGACAGATAAAGCAAAGAAAGAAATCTTGAGTTCTGTGGAGAAAAAAGCACTCAGCACATTCAGGGAAACTATAGAAATTTAAATTTTACTCCAGAAACACATGAGATCAAAGGTGGTAGGATAATATATTCAAGTTAAACTCAATTGACATTAATAATAAATATTGGGCTATAAATCAATGAAAGAAAGAAAATATAGAGAAAGTCAAGGCAAATAAGTTTTTGGGCTTTTTTTTTTTTTGTAAATCTCAACAAAAGGGCCAAACTGTTATACTGACCAAGGGAAAAAGTGAGATGATCCAGATCATCAAAATCAGGTTGAAGGAAGAGACTACTGAAGTTAATAAGGTCATAAGGAAACGCAAGGAATGAATTAGACAACTTGAATGCAATAAATAAGTTAATGAACCTGACTCAAGGAGAAGTGGAAAATGTGAATAAATCTATAACAAAAAGCTAAAATACCAGAAGACATCTTGACATAAAGTTGAGTCTCCTTATTTTCAAACTAGATCAAATCAGATATCTTTAGACTTTAAAAATTATCTCATAGAGCAAACCTTAGACAAAAAGGCTTCATCAGAGAATTCTATAAAATATTTAAATAATACCAATGTTCCATGAGGCATATAATTCTTAAATAGAGTAAGAAGAAACACTTTTCTACTTATTCTATGAAGTCAGTATTATCCTGATTCCCAAACTAGACCAAAAAAAAAAAATCATGAAAACCATGAACTAATACCTCTTCTTGAATCTAAATATAAAACTTCTCAACAAAAGATTGCCTAATCAACAGTATATAAAAAATGTATAACCAAAGGAAATTTATCTAAGAAATACAAGGTTGGCTTAGCATGCAAATCCCAATTCAAATAATACACCATATTAATAAAATAGGAGGGGTAACTTACATTATCTCAACTGATGCAGAAAAAAATCTTTTACAATCCCCAGAACCCATTAATGATAAAAACTATCAGTAAAACTAAAGCAGAAAAAGAAATATGTCATCTTCATAAAGTGTGTCTATAAAACCCTGATACTAGGGCTCTTCACAGACGCAGGGGAAGAGAACAGGAAGTCACCAAGAATCAAGCCCTCCCTGCGAACCAGTGCCATGCGCGGGCCGCCACCACCAGGGGGCAGCCAGACCCCAGTCCCTTCCCGCTCATGGGCTGGGTAACCAGAAGAGCCACCCCTCCCCTCACCCCCGTAAAGGATGGGCTGATCTGAAGAAACACAGGCTGCGACGGTAGCTGTGGAGGTGAAATGCAATTTGATGCCTGTGATGCTTTGGTGCTTCACTGACTTTGCAGGTCTAGGGCCTGTGGTCTGTTCATCTATTCAGAGGATAATGGTGCACAGTGTGGCAGCTACGGGGGTCTCCTTCTGAGGGTGATAGCCATTGTTAATTCCCTATTATCTTGTTTTGAAGTCCTGTATTGTTTTCATTGTTTTGTTGGTTTTATTTTTCATTGTTTTGTTGGGTTTTGTTCTGTTTTGTTTTGTTTGATTTTGTTATATCCGATGACATGAGCAGCTATTTCAAAGATAGCAAGATATATTATGGTAGCCATTTTGGATTTACTATTGTCTTGTTTTGAAGTCCTTTATTGCATTCATTGCTTTGTTTTTATTGTTCTATTCTGCTCTGCTTTGATTGATCTTTACTGTCTGAAGGTATCTGCAGTTATTTTGAAGACAACAAGAAGCATTATGGTAACCATTGTGGATTTCGTATTGTTTTGAAGTCCTGTGTCATTTACACTGGTTTGTTTTGATTGACTTTATTCTGTTTTATTTTGTTTGGTTTTAGTCTCTTTAAAATCAAATTTCAAAATTTTATTGAAAAACCTGATACTATATAACTAATTGAGATATATTATGTACATGTAACAACTTTCCACAAGGAGTGTAATCATGTACTTCAAGCATGTCCTAATAAAAAATAAAAACAGAAAAGTCCTGATACTATCACACAAATTATCAATAACCTAGAAAATATCATACATAATATAATATAAAGGAGGAAGAATAAACTGGTCAACATATGGGTATGTGTAGAGAGGCTGAAGTAAAAACAATGGTATATAGATGGGGTTCAATAGGCAGTTGAAATTTGGAAATGGAATTTGTGGGAACCTAATTTTACACTCTCAAGGAAAATTGAAATTATAGAAGCACAGGTTACCCAAGAAAAACTATCATGCAAAAGGAAAGAGAATTGTGGGTGAAACAACAGTCATCTGTTTTCAAAGAATAAATCATCAAAAGAAATTTGTAAATATGGATCAGTAACTGCTGATCAGCCATGCTGTACCTCATGGAAATGACTACCAAATGGAAGTTGCTTTAAATCCATAATGTAAAAGGAGAGTTTCTTTGAAAAAAAATTATCATCCTTTAAGATACTTCTTTCCTTTTCCTTTGGGGTTATCAAATGATTTGAACGAAGCTTAGGAAGGATAGATAAAAGTTCAAGCTCAGTTCCAAGGGACTAGGCAGATGTAACCAATTCATTCACCATCTTCTCACACAGGACTATAGGCTCTCCAGTCCAAGAAACGTCCATTTCCTAATCAAAACAGAATCCAGGGTCATTATCCCCTTTTCTCCATCAATGATACTGTCTTATTTTCCAGAAACATAGCAGAAATCCTCTTAAGTACACAGCATCTGCAGTTCTTCAGGGAGTTCCTTAGACAACGAAAAGCTGAAACCCCATTGCTGTTCCTGATGGCCGTACAAAAGATCAGCATGGAGCCCAATGAGAAGATATACAAGTCTTCCTTGGAAAATATGGTCAAGACTTACTTCCAT
Source organism: Cuniculus paca (assembly GCA_004365215.1). Lineage (NCBI taxonomy): Eukaryota > Metazoa > Chordata > Mammalia > Rodentia > Cuniculidae > Cuniculus > Cuniculus paca. The sequence goes on along the minus strand of RJWT010016566.1, from coordinate 8,203 downwards.
GGCAGACAACCTCCTGGTATACATCCTTTCCTCCTGGCCCTGTTTCTTTCCTCTATTAGTGTCTAGGAAGATACCTGTGAAGCGGTCTTTCTCAAATGAGCCCCCAGAGAGAGCAGAAGAGAACAGTGTCCACATGAGGGCGATATTGAGACCGCGTTTAAGAGGGACATTAAAAACAGAAAACAATATTAAATTCAGTCTTACTACTAAAATAAAAGCAGTCAAATGCAATACATTTTCACTTATATCCTCTCATTTAATTCTATTTAATCCTGAAAGATTGAAATAATTGGTGAAACACATTGACGTTACTTAACTTTTCTAATTAGCGTAACTTGAATTCAAAGCTGAGGCTTTGCATCGTTAGATTAAGAGTCAGTACAAAGGCAGATGCTAGCTGATTGTAAAGCTAGAGTCCCCTCCACCTCCCACCCCATGAACTATGAAGAGAATTTTACTGGGAGGAACACTGTCTTCCTGAAATTGCTTCAGAAATTTTGTTTTATTTTGTCTTATTTTCTTGCCTAAGGCAGGAAGGGAAATCTGACCCGTGTATGTCTATCTTGGCCAAAACCAGCGGTTACAAACAAAATATTGACTTGTAATTCAAATGAGGAGTGAGCATAACCCCATACTGGAGGTGAACAAGTCTGTAGCAAAGCAATGAAGATAGGTCTTCCTTATTTGTCATGGTTGAAGAGATGGAATTTTTGTGTGGTTTTTGCTTGCAGTTAACCAAGATAAGGGCATAAATATTAAACTAAAAAAGGCAAAATGAGCAAGTCTATTTGTAAGAAATATGTTTGTTAAGTTGCATGATTTTGAGTTCTGTAAATCGTTTTGAATGAGCTAGAAGAGACAGAGAAGTACCCAGATCCTGTCTTTGATGTTGCCCTTATGACTACTGATAATCTTGGATTCCCCGTCTGCCCCTGTAATTTAACTTTAGTCTTTTTACTCTTATGCTCTTTCCCTAAACCAAAAAACTTCACACCAGCTGCAGAAATGAGTCCTCTACAAGTTTGTTTTCTTTAAAATTTGAATGGAATTAAAGTAGGACTGTATCTTATCTATAAATACCCTTACCTATAACATTCCAAATGTGCTTTGAAGACTTTCAAACAAAGTGTGGATGTTTCAGTCAAGACAGATTGCAAGTAGGGAGCTGTGAGACTCTCAGATAAAAAAATACCAGTTACCTCAGAAATGGTGGAGAAGAAGGATAGCCTTTTCACTCTCTCTTGCATATTTTTAGAAGAAATGCTGCAGTGCAATGCCCGTATTATCAAAGAAGTTGTTCACATGCAACACATCAGCACAACCACACTGCTGATACTCCAGGGCTATGTCATGAAATCTCTGGAAGAAAAATGGTGAGTATGTCCCGTGAAGGCAAGAATTTTCACTGGAGTTTCTTGTTGGTTTTTGAAAGCCACATGAATGAAAGTTCTTATAATTTGTTCTCATTGCCAAAGACCCCTGCAAAGGAAAAGATCAAACTCATATTTAACCTTCCCACCTGCACATGTGTCACACCACACACATACACACACACACACACTTTCCATTTCCTTGCTTTAAGGCCTTAACAAGGTGTCATCAAGTAGTGAACAGAAAAGATCATTAACAAAGGATTGAAAGAATATTTTTAAGTATTTCACCATTCTCCAATTCCCACTGCAAAGTCCTCCAGAAACTGAACTAGATTTACCTTCTATGTGCCAAGTTTTTGCCTTCTTTTCTTTTCTTTTCTTTTCTTTTCTCTTCTTTTCCTTTTCTTTTATTTTTTTCTTTCTTTCTTTGTAATATTCTTGGTGTCCTTCTGGCAGGTTTAAAGAATATCAAGAACTGTTCCCTCATCCTCCAGAGGTGGAAACTGAAGTGCCAACTTCACAGAGGAAGGCTTCAAAGACGACAGTAACCCTGCCGGAATTCCAGGTCAGTGAGGAAGAGAGTGAATACAAAACATTGGTGACAAGAAAGCCACTGCCCAGGCATTGTCTGCTGCTCAAAAGATTGTCTCTATTACCATAGTCACCAAAACCATCACTCCTTGGGAATGGGTTTTTTGTTTTGGTGTTTTGTTTTGTTTTGTTTTTTGAGACAGGGTCTCACTATGTAGTTCAGGTTGGCCTTGAGTTCATTGTATAGCCAAGGCTGGCCTCAAACTCAGGAGGATCCTCCTGCCTCAGTCTCCCGAGAGCTGGGATTACATGCATGCACCACCATTCTTGGCCTGGAGGTGGGCTTTTAAAGCCCCATTTTACAAAGAAAGATCTGAGGTTCAGAAAAATTGTCACACTGGGAATTTAAAGAATTCCCTCCCTTCTCTGCCTGTGATTAGCACCAAGCAAGCAATAGGCACAGGGGTTGAAGCCAGAATGTTACATCTGCCAGCTACTTAATCTAGGGGAGACTGTATAAACCTCTGACCTGAGTTACCTGACTTTTACATTGGAGCTAGCAATTAGTCCTATATAGAGGTGTTGTGAGGATTAAATGCAATGAATGCCAAGTTCCTGGCACATAGTAAACTCTTAGGGAGGAGCAGCTATAGTAACAAATATGTCATACCCCTTTTTCTTTCCTTAGAAAAGAGGTTGGCTGAAAATGGTCAGCTTCATCAGGAGCTTTTGCTCTTACCGAAGATTTATATCAAATCCCAAGAAGTGCCAGGAATTTATAGATTATCTTCACCTTGAAATGTACAACAAAGAGAGTAAGTCACCTCTCTCTATTGAAACTTTAGCCATATGGGTTAACCAAGGTCATTGCTGTGTGTCACACAAGCTGGAGTCTAGCAAGATTTCCTGTCTAACAAGCCAGTACAAGCCTGTCCAGACAGTGGCTTCTACTCAGGGAGCCAACAAGAGTGTTGAGTGACTCATCTAAGTCATTGTGAGGTCTCATACTTCACAAAACAATTTTATTCTACTGTTTAATTTGATCCTTTAAATATCTTTAATTTTTCTGCTTGTAAAATCAATACATACCATTAATAATGAGGTGATAAAAATTACAGGAATATATAGTGCACAAGTGGAAAATCCCTCAAGAGATAATATCGCTAATGTGTTGTAAACCTACGACAATTCTAAGAAAGTAAGATTGTGAGATAATATGGCAGGGACCTGATGTCATATTTAGTATGGTAACCCCAGGAACCTATGGAGTCTGGGACAAGTGTTTACATGTTTGTAAGATTTTGTAGTTACCTTCCCATCTCATATGTTACAGGGCACCAGACAGAACCCCATTTCCAGCAAAAGGAGCATTATACCTACATCAGTCCTTCCTGGACTAGACTCTCTGATGAAGAATTTCCAGGAAGATTAGTAAACTGTAGATCTATATTAGACAAATTTTTTAATACCAGCCACAGAACTAAGCAGGGTGTACTTGTTAGATCCAGCCCCAAACAATTCCCTTCTCAGATACGAATCCCTGTAGGTGGATTTCTTTGAATAATTCCTAGCCAGGAACCTTCTAAAATAGGTTTTATTTTTCTGACACACAGTCCAAATCTTTTAGAACTTCCATCTTTTTTTTTGCATCTCTTTTTTCACTCTATCTTTCCACTATCAATTTTTAAAATAAAATTCTTATATTTGACTTGCTCTTTGTGTTAGTCTTCCAATGTATTCCTAAATCACTTCCTTGATAAACTTTTGTTTGTTTTGTTTTTATGGTATTTGGAATTGAACTCAGGCCCCATACATTGAGCTACATGCCAGCACCTTTTTTTAATTTTGTATTTTGAGACAACATCTCCCTAAATTGTTAAACTTGAATTTGTGATCTTCCTGCCTCAGCCTGTCAGAGTGCTGAGATTACTGGCCTGTGCCACCACGCCCTGCCTTCTCTGATAAACCCTGAATAAGCATCATCAGAACCACAGTCTTAATCACTTCCCTTGTTCCCAGCACAAAATACCTAACACCAACAATTTAAAGAAGAGAATTTTATTTTGGCTCTCAGATTGCAGAGGTTTTCATCAGTCTACTATCAGCTGGTGCCAAGGAAGAGGCATGATGGAAGGGCCTGGGCAGAGGAAAGCTGCTTACCTGATGGCATCCAGGAAGCAGAAAGAGTAAGTGAGAAGCTACCACTTACTACAGCGACCCACCTCCTCTGACCAGGCTCTGCCTCCCATCATGTCACTGAGCTCTACGCTCATCAGTGGACTAACCTGCTGATGATTATCATGCTCCCATGGTCCAGTGACCTCTCAAAGCCCCACCCATGCACACCTGAGACTTTGGGACACTTCCGGATCTAAACCATAACAACCACACTGTCTATTTAGAAGGTCACATCACCATGTTCAGTTTTCATAGTCTCTGCAGAAACCTTAGGGTATAACTCAGGTGATTTTGTTTGTATTAGACAAATACCATGTCTAAGTAGAAAAATAACCCTTGAATAGGCTGAAAGCACAAATGTACAGTCTTCTTTCTTCATTGTAGTTAGGCCAGGTTGAAGTGATGTCCAGGCTTAAGAGTAACTCAATCAAACCAGGTCATAATTATTTCTTTCTTCTCAGATTTCTCCACATCACCCACTGTATCAGGGCGTCAAACTCCACAGCCTACAAATGCCCGGGGTACAGAACAGGAGAAGGAAGAAATAGCCCTGGTAAAACGTCGTATATATGGCCAGAGGATCATTGTCATCAACTTTGCAGTTAATGATTTATATTTCTTTTCTGAAATGGAGAAGTGAGTTTACCCTCTTTCCATCCACTTATGACTTTCCCTCCTTAAACCCTCCTAGCAAAGTTTGGCTTGACCTCTAAGAGGCATAGTGACTTCAGCCCTGCTGAGTGGGACTCTCCTCACAATCCCAGTGACTATGGTCCCTCCCTCAAATCCTATCATGCTTTTTGTGTGTGTGTTTCTAAAAACTCTCCAGTATTCTGGAGTTTCCAATGTTGAACGGTCCTTACCTGTTCCCATTTTTCTTCATTATTTATAAATATGAAAGAAGCCTTCTTATGTAATACCATTGGACCAATAGTTCCTCAGTTAAAGCCAGGAAATATCATAATAAAAATTGTGTATGTGACATTAAACATATTTTTTAAGTTTAAGTATATTAATGTACCTTTATTTAGCTGCCCAACTTTTGTGTAAAATCAAAGGCAATCCACCAGTAAAAGTCCATGTTTTTTGTATAAACTCTAAACTATACCTAAAATTCGGTCAACTAACTCTAGTTAAAATTGTTTTAAAGCAAAATAAGAATTTAAATTTTACTGCAAACAATTTAGTCCTTCTGAATATTTATTGATTGATTGATTGACTGATTGTGGTGCTGGGGCTAGAACCTATAACCTCTTGCATGCTAGTTGAACACTACACTAAGCTACACCCTACCCCAATCCTTCTGAATTTTTATACTTCTTTTTTCAATAATTTAAATTTTCTTTGCCACACCTAAGTCAACAGGATTTTATTTTTTATTTTTATTTATTTATTTTTGTACTGGAGATGGAACTCACTACCTTACACTTGCCAGGCAGACAGGCGCTGAGCCACTGAGCTATATCCCCAGAGTGGGAAGACTTTTTTTAAAAAGTTACTTGCCTTCATTGGAACATTTCAAACATTCAAATTTGTTCTCATAAAAATGACAAATTTTTTTTCTTTTCATGTTCATATTTTGTCCTTTTTCATGAATCACAAATTAAGAGTAACAACAACAGACAAAAATACTTGTGAAGAAACATGAATAATTCATGATAAATATCCACCTCAAGTAGTTGGAGAAGTGTGAGCACGTACTAAAGACAGCCTATCAGTCTATGCTTGGCTTTCCAAGGGCACCAAGCAGTGGGATTTTCAGAAATGTAGAGCACCCAGTAAATTGTACTTCAGTTTGGTTAAGAGATCTTTCACTGCACCCTAATGAGGAATTTAGCTTAGTCCCAAAAATGCCTATTGGTTGCTTAGTCTCTGTTGAGCTCAGGATTTGGTGAAAATCCGTATGAAAAAAATAAGACATGTTTTCTCTAAGACCCTACACACTAAGGGGAATGGCAGACAAGACACAAATAAAAGCTAAGAAGTGTCTTGGATGATAGGCATTAGGTAGAGTCTGACACAACAAGTGCATTGAAATAGTTGTTAGTCCTTGGGTAAGGTCTTTTAGAAGACAGGAAACCTAGGCTGAATTGTGAAAGATGAGCAGGTATTAGTCAGATACCAAGTTGTGTAACGGGAAGGCAGCAGGGCACAAAGAGATGCCAATCAGAGCAGTCAGAGTCTTCTAATGCTCTGATCCACTCCACCCCAGTCTCTGCTCCCTTGCTCACCCTTTTGTAAGTCAAAGTAGCCTATTAAAAACCATAAAACCAGGGTATGTTACTCTCCTACCTAAAATGCTCCAATGGCTTCCTTCGCATTGCTACTAGAATGAAATCCAAGTGTCCCATTGCCTAAAGTACTCTGCATGGGGGGAACCTACCTGCGTCTCGGGTTGCCTCATGCCACACAGAAAAGAGCAAGCTGGCTCCTGCTATAGGATCAGAAGGGGCACGGCATAAAGAGTGAGATTTTAAAAAGGAGAGTGTGTTATGGTGAAGAAATGCACAGGAAGAAGTACTCACCGTGTTATCTGACATAGTCTGTGCCCAATCTGTATTTCCCAATACCTGAATTGAACTGAACAAATTAAGTCACAATTTGGTTCATATTTGGCCCTACCATTTTCAGGCCAGACATAGGTCTACACCAGGTGCCTTATCTAGTTACTGCTCTCATGTAGTCCATGCTGATTTTTTGCTTAGTGTATTTTTTTTTTTTAGGTTTAATGATTTGGTGAGTTCAGCTCAATTGCTGCAGGTCAACCGGACATTCAATGAGAATGATGTGGTCCTAATGCAATCCAAAATTAACATTATCCTACGGCTCTTCTTACATGCTGAAGTTCCTCCAAAGCTGAGGGTGAGGAGGACTCCCACCACACTTTGGCCTTTTGCCAAGCATTTTCCCCCAATAAGTACCCAGAAAGCTAATTGCAAGGCACCTCCTAAGTCCTGGGCCAACTAGCTGTCCTTTCCTAGTAAGCCCACAAAAGTTCTGGCTTCCAGAGAGGGAGTGGTCTTGAGGACCCTGGGGGCCAAGAAAGGTTGTCTGCTTTGCCTGGAGCCTCTGCCAATGACCAGCTCCCACTCTGTGGCTAGGTGAACATCTCTGAGCCCCAGAAGGATGCCATCCTTACTTCCATTGCAGAGGGCCATCTAGACCGGAAGATGTTCCATGGAGCTATCATGTCTATCTTCCCCGTCATTATGTACTTCTGGAAAAGGTAACTGGTTCCCTTTATCTGATGACTTTCAGGTCAAGAAAATAGATTTCTGCCTTCCTCTAGGTCTTGGTTTCCTAATTTCCTGCCTGATGGTAAGTGTGGTGGTTATTCATATCCTATCGTCCACACTCCATCTCTCACACTGCACTGATTCAGAGGATGGAAGACAGAGACTAAGACCCAGATTCCCAGATTCTTCACCTCTCCTCTTCCTTTGCTTGCCTGGATGAAGGCTGCAAGGTTTCCTTAGGCTGATGTTTCTCACCTAGGGGTGAGGTGGACTGCATTTTCTCGGGGAGAAATTCCATCAAGGTCACACGACTGCTTATGCTTAAGATCCGAATGGAGGGAGTAAGCCGGAAGTGCTTTAATGTTATGCCCAAGTCCCATAATCACTACTGAGGGCACACAGTTGCTAGATACTCCAAAGAAATATAACAACCTCAGTTCAAAGTAAGCAATTAGCCTTTCAAAAAACAATTGCTATCTAGCACCTAATTTTAGTTCTCCTAACCAGGACTAAATAGAAACTCATCTTGAGACTCTGGGAGGGACTGGAAACTTCTAGAAGACATATGCTTCTCCTGGCTTGACTCAGCATTCAGCTCTCTTCACGTGTACTGTGTTTAGAAAGACATGCTACTTCTAGGAGGGTTTGGATACCTGATTTTGATGCACTTAATTCTTTTTTTTAAATTTTTTTTATTTTTTTATTTTAAAGAAAATAGGACAAAACAAAACAGAACAGAATGAAAAAAGCAAAAGAAAACAGTATAGAGTCAAACATAATATAGCATTTCAAAGGAGAACACTGCAAGCTATACAGGTTTTCAAAACATAACAACAGGAGATTAACAATGGTTACCCTAGTGTCTCTTGCTTTCTTCAAAATGGT